>APFE030127304.1:0-121418 GCA_000404065.3 Pinus taeda | reverse complement strand
GAGACCTAAGAAGTCCGAGGGCAAGAAGAAGAAGACTGCTGCAGCTATTCAGAAAGATTTGGGGTCAGACTCGGGAGATGAAACAATCATTGCAGCCACAGGTATAAAAGGTAAGAATTTTGAAGCATCTAGTAGTAATTTTGCTCAAACTATTATTGATGAAGAACATGAGAGAAAAAGATATGAGCTTCCATATTTGAATTATTTCCAAACATCAAAAGATTGATACTTTGTTTGATAGTGGCTCACAAGTAAATTTGATTTCTGAATCAATTGTAAAGAAATTGGGATTAGCAACTACACCTCACAAGAAACCATACCCATTAGGATGGTTGAATGATAAAGCACAACTACAAGTGACTAGACGGTGCAAACTCAAGTTTTCTTTTGGGTCAGCATTTGTAGATGAGGTTGAGTTAGATGTAATTCCTTTGGATATATGTAGAATTGTTTTAGGAAGTCCTTACTTGTATGATAGAAAGGCTATTTTCTATAGAGCTGAGAACAAGTATCTACTTGTTAAAGATGGAATCAAATACTTTGTAAGAGCTCGCAAGCTCAAGAATAATTATACTCTCATAAACTCAGGACAGATGAAAAGAATAATAAATTCATGCAAACAGTTCTTACTGATGGTTGTAAAGGAAAGGACACCTAATAAAACCAAAATATTTGAGGGTTGTAATGCTAATCAGAAAGCTGATATAGAAAAGATTGTTTCAGATTATGATGTCTTATTTCAAGAACCTAAAGGTCTGCCACCCAAAAAGGGAATATTACATGATATTATTTTGCAGCAAGATGTTCCTTTGCCTAACATTGGGATGTATAGGTTTTTCGCTTTAGAGAATGCTAAAATCAAGAAGCAAGTGCAGGAGTTGCTCGAGAAAGGGTTCATCAGGCCTAGCACATCACCATGTTGGTCACCAATCGTTTTGGTGAGAAAGAAAGATGGCTCGTGGAAAATGTGCATTGATTACCGAGCACTGAATAAGATAACAATTAAAAATCGTTATCCCCTTCCTTGCATAAATGATCTTTTAGATCAATTGAAGGAAGTTGTTTATTTCACCAAGCTCGGTTTGCACAGTGGATACCATCAGGTTAGAGTTGCAGAGCAAGATGCATGGACGATTGCTTTCAAAACAAAGCAGGGATTGTATGAATGGCTGGTTATGCCTTTTGGCTTGACCAATGCCCTTGCTACTTTCATGAGATTAATGAATGATGTACTCAGACCTTTTATTGATGATTTTGTTATTGTGTATCTGGATGACATTCTAATTTTTAGTAAAACGTGGGAAGAAAAATTAAAGCATGTTAAGCAAACATTAGATGTTTTGAAAAGAGAAAAACTCTATGTTAAACTCTCCAAATGTGAATTTCGCAAAACCTCTCCAAATTATTTGGGTCATATAGTAGGGGGAGGTGAATTGAAAATCAATCCCTCTAAAGTGGCAGTCATCATAAACTGGCCTAAACCCAAGTCTGCTACAGAAGTGAGAAGCTTCTTAGGAGCAGCACAGTATTGGAGGAAGTTCATTTTAAATTTTTCCTCAATTGCAGCTCCCTTACATGCTTTGACAGGATTGAACAAGCTGTTTAAGTGGGGAGGTAAACAGCAGAAAGCCTTCGACACCTTGAAAGAAAAAATTAGTACAGCACCTGTACTAGCACTGCCAGATCTACAAAGACCATTTGAGATCCAAACTGATGCTAGTGGCTATTACATGGGAGCAGTGTTGACACAATGCAGTAAACCCATATGTTATCATTCTGAGACTTTTAATCTTGTAGTAGTTAACTATCCTACATATGATAAAGAATTGTATGCATTAGTTCAGAGTGTGAAAAAGTGGAAATATTATTTAATGGGCAAAGAAATAGTAATACATATTGATCATCAGCCACTTCAATACCTACACTCCCAAACTAAATTGCAGCGATCAAGACATTACAGATGGATGGGTTTTCTACAACAGTTTCATTTAGTCATCAGGTATAAAAAGGGCATACATAACAAGGTTGCAGACATGTTATTAGACCATTTAATCATCTACATATTAGCATAATTTTGTGCTGCATGAAAGCTACATAGAACAGTATGCTCAGGATATGGACTTTAAAGATGTATATGCAACTTTGAGTCAAGGAAAAAGAGTAGAAGAATTGGACTATCATGTGAAGGACAGACTCTTATATCATTGTGGGAAACTCTGCATTCCACAAACTGAGAGAGCAAAGATAATTAGGGAAGCACACACTTCTCTGATATCAGGTCACTTTGGGGTAAGTAAAACAGTTGCACAGCTGCAAAGGTTTTTCTATTGGTCGAAAATGAATGAGACAGTTTCTAGATATGTAAAGGGGTGTGCCATGTGTACTAAAAGCAAGCCCAGCAATAAAAAACTAGGCTTGTACACTCCCTTGCCAGTTCCCTCTCACCCTTAGGAAAGCATTTCCATGGATTTCGTTGGAGGACTGCCTAAATCTAGGAAAGGTCATGATTATCTATATGTTGTTGTGGATAGGTTCAGCAAAATGTGTATTTTGATACCCTGTAGTAAATAGATTACAGATGAACAATCTGCAAAGTTATTCTTTGAACATGTATGGGTTCATTTTGGATTACCCACTTCTATAGTATCTGATCGAGACACCTGATTTGTGGGGAAGTTTGGTTAAGTCTGTGGGAACTGATGGACACAAAATTAAAGAAAAGCACAACTTTTCATCCACAAATAGATGGCTAGACAGAAGTAGTTAACAGGACGGTGATCCAGCTACCGAGAGGATATTGCAACAAACATCCTAAGCTTTGGGATGAGCACTTGTGCTATGTTCAGCATGCTTACAATAGAGGCAAACACTCTTCTACACAGAGATCTCCTTTTGAGACCTATTTTGGTTTCGTACCAAGGTCACCTTTTGATTTTGTCTTTGGTAAAGATACCATGGTTGATAGACACATTGATGTGGACAAGGAAACTAGGTTCATTGAACAGATCCAGGAGGTCCACCAGGCAGTACAGGAACAACTGGAAAAGAGCCAGGCCAAGTACAAGGCTAGGCATGATAAGCATTGGATGGAGCATACTTTTCAAGTTGGAGACCAAGTCTGGCTGTATATCAGCAAGGATAGAATGCAAGGTGAAGGTAAAAAGCTAAAACCTATCAGGTATGGACCCTTCAGGATACTTGAGAAGATTGGTGAAAATGCTTTTCACCTTGATCTACCAGCTTACATGCACATCTACTTAGTCATGAACACAGATTACTTCAGGTTGTTTTAACCTTCAATGATTGAGGACCCTAAAGAGCAGATTCAATTACCTTCTGTTGATGACCTGCTACCTGAATACCTTAATGAGTTACAGGAAGACACAGTGTTGGACAGGAAGGTGAGGATGACGCACAGTGGACATGGGGAATACCTCAAGATTGGACTTAAAGGTTCGAAGCCGAGTAGTGCGAAGTTGATTGAGATTGACAAGTGAGACAGCAGGGAAAAACCAACTTTTGGTGGTCCAAAAGCTTTTTCAGTAAGGAGGTCGTGATCCAAATCGGATCCACAAAAGACTATCAAGAACTTTGACTGTATCGAGCTGAACAAATCTCCAATGAAATCAAAAACAGCGTCAAAAATGCCCTAAACTAGTGGCCATGGCAACCGGCATGGAACGACGAGGACCTCGGTCAAAGCGCACTGACCGAGCCCATGGAGACTGCGTAGGAGGTCAAAACAGCCCTTGGGAGCCCTGGAACTAGAAAAGGAGGCGATTTTGGTCTAGACAAATGGGGCCAAAATGGGGAAGCCTTAAGCACTCGGTCACGTTGGGAGCCAAAGAACCGTGGGCGGAGAAAGAAAAAAACGCTAAAACGCAAAGGTGGGACCCGCGCCCCGGAAACCAGTGGTTTTCATCGGGGTGCCCTTGAACGATAAGAGATTTTGGAGGAGAGCAGAGCGATCCCAGTCAGTGATCAACATGTGGCAGCGGAGGTGAGAGAAAAACTGTCGTGATCGCACGCTAACAATCGAGCAAGTCAACCGTGCTCGACGTGTGTATGACGTTGGATCTAGAGGAGCCCAGATCGAACGGCTGAGATTACGCCTGGTAGAAAGAAGTGGAATCCACAGGGATTAAGCCACGTTCTAAAAGGATTTGGAATCCATTTGACCACCACGGTGGAGAAGAATGTATCCACGACATAACCAAAGAAACGAGTCGATGAAGCATGCTAGCACCAATTAGATGGGGACACGTGGCATTCCTTGAGTGCTCATGCTGATGCCGAACAGGGAATGCCAAGCACAGCTACGGAAGGTGAGTCGATGCAAGTGGGAGAGGAACCAAACAGGAATAGGGGTCGAATGGTTAAATCCATGAACAGAGATAGTCGAATTAAGTTGGAGGATATTGAGAGGAGTCCAAGCAACCAGAGAGACATTGAACAGTGAACCCTGAGAGGAGGAATGAACACAAAGAACAGTAAAGCCAAGCAAAGGAGACAGAGGGCCGAGCTTACCACAGGCAGCATCAAGCACCAGAGAGCTTGACAATTCAAGCCTCCCCATAGAGGAATCTGTCTAGATTGAGCATCACAGTTGGCTCTTTCCACTGTAGACTAAAGGTCACAGAGCTGGTAGGAAGAATAAAATTTTGTGTACTCCTAGTGGCTTGGGGAATCCAAGAACCACCCTGCCAAGCAAACTCTGCTTTAGGAGAACTCACATTGAGTCCCTGCATTGTAATTTCCCTGTTGTAAGACACAATAAAACAAGGCCACCACTGAAGCTAGACCAGAGACGTAGCCCTGGAGAATAGGGTGAACTCCTTATTAAAAATTGTTTGTGTCTAGTGTTGCTTACTGTATTTCTCTATTGTCTTTCCATTTAAAATTTCTGTGTATTGGCAATCTAATCTATCCATTGTTTCAATAACACAGAACACACACACCAGCACATGATTCTGTAATACCTTTTGTTTAACAAATCTTCAACTGATGGCACTCATAGGGTGATTGTCAGATCAAGTCCATGGAGTGTGGACTGAGGTCTCACCTGAAGTAGTATGGGAGGGTGCTAGAACTAAGTTTCCGCACCCCGGGGATGTCTGATATGTGGTGATTGATACGTGGTCCAACCTTCGCACTTACTGCACTACGCGCACCTGCAGGTACCCCGCACCCTGTGCTACTGTCTTCCCGCAGTTCTAGTCGCAATGCAACCCATGTTATTTACCCAAGTCTTCCTTAATTAGTCTCTGTTAGCTTATTACTTAGATTAAATTCACATATAAGCATTCATATGAGTATTCATCAAGTGTGCGTGGTAAATAAATAGAGTAACAGTAATGTAGAACATCAAAATAAGGATTCAAGAACATATGCACAGAATAAACTTCTCTTTATTAACTTTCAATTCCAAGTACAAACCTGACTTCGCATTGCGCATTTAGCTACATGGGTCCACACACTCAGCTATGAACTCTACCAAGCCTCTGCACACTCAGCTGCAGAGCCTCTCCCTACCACTACAACCCAGTACACTTCAGATTCCACTCTAGGCTCTAACCATGCCTTCGTTATTCCATCTATTCTCTTCTAAGCTTAGCTTCCTTTAAACTTAGAGCCTCACTCTATTTATACAATCCCATGGTTTTCTGACCATGGGAAGGCCGACACAACTTTACATTAAATTACAATATTTTAGGTCGGACAACCCTATGACGGATTGTAGACTTCGCGCTCTGCACCCGCACTTCGTGGAGTCCTACACCGTCTTTAACCAAAACTTGGGCTTTGAGCCCCAAAACCTGCTGCGGGGGATCCCATGCCCAACAGGAACCCAACACAATTATCATGAATTGTCCCGAGTCACTCTGTTGGTGCGGCGATCTTGGAACGGAGCCCGTCCAACTGTGCCTATGTTGCGCAAAGGTCCGCTACGCACTGTTCTACCATCTTTTGGATCTTCTCTACTCTTTTTGTCTAATTCTTATTGTTAGGGGTAGATCCTTTTCTTAAGGCATGCATCACCTTCATTTGTGCGAGCTTTCCTTTGATATCGGAATTGATGCGGAAGGCCTCATCAATCCAAGGTTGGGTGTGCACTTTAAGTACTGCCTCTTTCTATCATGCAGCATCTACATGTTCCTTCAATGCATTCACTTGTTGTAGCTTCGCCAACCGTTGGGTCAGGACAACTATCTGCGTCGTTCCGTGCACACTGTCATACTACACTTGAAGCTCTTGCGCTTCTATTTCCAGGTCTTGTATGGTGGGGTCCTCCTGTAAGGAAGTGAGGACTACAAGGGATTCTTCCAACATCATAGTACAGTCCTGCACTGCCTGTCCTAATTCCTCTAGCCATTTTTGGATAGCACCAGTGCATTTTTCCCTAACTTTCGGGGGCGTGGATGACTGCGTCTTTAATCGCAGTTTGGCAATCTAAAGGTTGAAGTCCAGCTATATCTTCATTGCATCCTCCTTTGCCTCATAGAATCCACTAACCAATCAATGAATTTTCACTCCAACTAGTAGGTCTGTCGCAATTTCTAACTCTAGAGCGCAGTGACATGCTTCCTCTACTATCTACTCCAGTTGTTGATTTTGTGCCAGTGCTTCATCATGATTTATACTAATTTGTTCAATGTTGGTTCATTTTTTGCTGAGAATTTGTACCGCACATCCTTCCCTAGTGCGAAGTTTTGTTGTCACTCTATCCTGTAGCTGGTATAATGTATCCCACGGAAGGGCAGCCAAGTTTAAGCCAAGTCCCTTGATCCAGCCCACCGCAACTCTGACCTCCGTGCTATCCGCTATCAGTGCTCCTTCCAAAAGTGCGACAGTGTCAGCCATTTTGGCCTGCAACAGCTGCTCCGTTGCCGATGTACTTGCAGCACCATAGGCGGCTACTGTTCCCTCCTGTAGGGACTGCACCTGAAGTTGTTGCAACTGCACCCTGAGGGCCCCCAACACATTCTATTGCTCCGTCATTGCTTCCTGGAGCACTTCCCTAGTGACCTCATGAATTGTGTCACCTATTGCAGCTTATATTTTGTTTAAGCTTATTTATCACTTTTATCACAATGTGTGGTCTAAAAATGATTGTAGAGGTTCGACCTTCATGTAGCTCTCTTATTTTCTTTACATCCGCAAAGTCTAAGAGAAATGAAGTATTTTGTTTATTATACATTGAAATCATAAAAGAAAGAATTGTAAAAGAATCAGCCCCAGTGTAGCCAAGGTTGATATACGAACAAATCAAATCACTATATAAATGGTTATATGGAGCTAGACCCGATATGTGTGTGTGTGTATGTGTGTGTGTGTGTGTGATAGCTACATATTGAAACAAGAAAGAAACAAAGTAATATATCAGATTCGCAAAAGAAACAAGTGTTAAAGAGTTTAAGATCTGGACCTGAAATATATATATTTTGTGTTTTATAAAGTTCGGTGGGTCCGTAACGTTATGGATGATTGGTTCTGTTGATAGTGCCGATTGCAATTTGCAATTATGGGCCGGACCCGAAACATATATACATTGTGTTTAAAAATCTCGACGGGTCCGCAAACAATGGGTGTCAGTTTTTCCTATTGCGATTTGCAATAGGTGGATCTGATATTTTATATATTACATTTTAATAGTTCCAGCGGGTCCACTATATAGCATAGTGCATTATGCATAGGCATTTGGTTTCACCGATTGCGATATGCGATGGGCCAAACCCGAAACATATATATATTATGTTTTATAAGCCCCAGCGAGTCTGTGATTATTGCATAACACTTTGCGATATGCGATGGCTGGATCCGATATGGTGTATATTATGTTTTATAACTCCGACGCGTTCGTCATACCACAAAGTGCCTTTCTATATGTATATGGTCCCACCGACTATGATTTTTGATAAAGATTCCAGACCCGATAGTTTATATGCTATGTTTTATAAATCGACGCATCTGTCTTGTCGCAGTTTATTAAGGATTGGGTTGATATAACAATGGAAAGTGCCAATTGCGATTTGTGATGGGAATTCAATGGAGTGTTGAACAAGTGGATCCAATAGATTTATTAAATGGAGTTAATTCTGCTTTGCATGTTTTGCGTCGATTTTGTTGTGTAAATGGAAAAATTAATGTTAAAACCGAATCTGAAGAGGAAGGAAATTGGGTGTATTTTCTGGTGTTTTGGCTAATAAAAATGCATCTGATACATACGTAAGCCCATGTTATGCACAAGTGAAACACAGTTTATTATGATTAAAGCAGATTAATTATTATTAAGGCATATACAGAGGAACTCGGTAGCAGATTAACAAAGCCAATAGTCATTGTCATGTTTAGTTATTTTCTATTATTTTATGTTCTTTGAGATGTCTTTACCCTATGTGTAATATTTTGTAATAAGTCCTACTTTAGATAGTTAGAGAAATAGTTTTAGTAGTTTGACAGTTTCAGAGATCAGCAACTATTTCACAATGTATAAAAAGACTAAAATTTATAGAGAAGGGGTTGGTTGTTGGAATTTTGGAGAACCCGAAGGCTAGGCCACTGTATTTTTGATATAACTATTGATTAATGAAAGAATCAGAAGTTTCCATGAATTGTTGGGTATAATTTTGTAACCTTCTATGTCATGTGTCATCTTATGTTTTCTTCTTTCAAGTATACTAATGAAGTCGTAGGTCTCCATTTTCTTACGTAGATAAAGTTAAAATTACTTAAAAGATCACTCCTATACTTGAAGTTTTTACCTTCCTTTCTAAGTTATAGATAATAGTTTCTGTGAAAGGCAGCATATTATATTTAACTTCTCCATGGGTCGCAGATAGTATTTTCTGTGTTAAGCAGCATATATTCTATGATTCAGTTCTCATTTTCATAATTCTTCTAAGTGATGGATAGTAGGTTCTGTGTTAAGCAACATATTATGTTTAACTTCTCCTTCAAGCTTTCTTCATTCATCATTTATATCTAGCAACAAATGGCATTCTGAGATGTTCTGGTCATACATGTATTAAGGGCTAAAGACCAAGTTTTCTAGGTCCTTCATTTGAGAACACAACAAACAATAAAGTGACAAATAAGTGACAACAAAAAATAATCATTAATGTCTTAAGCACAATTTCTCCACAGCCAAGAAATTGGTTTCTTAAGGTACAACATGAATTGGTGCCATTGTTGGGGAGAGAAGACAAGAACATTTTTCCCTGGGTTTTCAATATTTTCCTCTGGTTGTTCAGTGAGAAGGAACTATTTGGTTGTCTTGAATAAAATCAATTGAATAAGAGCACTTTTCCTTGGGTTTATTAAGTTTGAAGCTTATTCTTGAGAATGACAATTTTCAGTAGTTGGTTGTACATTCACACTTGTGATTTTCACTTACAACATTGATTGGTGACTCCACTGCACTTTGAAGTTTTCTTTTCTGGGTTTAATGGCTCTCCCTGCATTCTTATTCCATAGATTTTATCCATTTGATTTTACTGGGATCACCAGCTATCCTCATGATATGCCTACATTTTATGTCCAAAATGAGTATCTTCCAAAATTCAGTAGAAAGGAATATGAAGATCCAGCTCAGCACCTCCAAGAGTTTCATGAATGCACAGAGCAGTAGGGCGTCATTCATGAAGATGTGAAGATGAAGTTGTTTTTGTTTTCTTTGGACCTAGAAGCTAGGGTTTGGTTTAGGTCTTTGCCTCGTTCAAGCATTTCATCTTTGAAATATTTCCATTTAATATTCAATTCTTATTGTAGAACTTATTATCCACACAAGTTTATTTTTGAAGGTTGTTGTGAATATTATGATTCTAAAGAAACTTTAAAGGCTCAAGATAATCTTGTTGAAGAAACTAATGGTCTTATTGATAATATATCAAGCATTCAGAGAGGTTATAACCAAATTAATCAGATTCAAACAAACGCATTAGAGATAGAATCAAATCTGGTGGTTGAAGGAAAAGCACCAGATACACAACCTATCCAAGGCAAGGGAAAGGAAAAGATGGAATCTTCTCAAAGTCAAAAATTGGAGGATATGTGTAATGTAATTAAAACTTTGTCAGATAAGTTGAATAAGGTAGAGTTAGAAGATAAGAATTCTCAGAGACTTACGTTATACGTAGTAGATGAAGATGAACTTGGTATTGAAGGACAAGAGTATGAATATGATGAAACATATGCCATTCATGATTAAAATGAAATTAATGAATATTGGAAACAATTTTCTGATTTTATGCAGGCTGAACTACATAAGAAGTATGACTTGAGATCAAGGAAAAGATCAAGAAGTCAAAAAAATAAAAGTGGGCGGCAAGTTTCAACTTCCTCACCAAAGGTGACTCCATAAAAATCTCAGCCTGCAAAGCAAGTGAATAAAGGAAATCAAGAGAGTATTCAGATGGAGGAAAATTCAAACATGCATCAATAATTTATGCTCAGTAGTCGAGAAGAGGAACAAATAATTAAGTTGCAAATAAATCCCCAGAGTTCCTATTTTGTTAAATTTGATGATCCTCCTATCTATAATGAAAATGGTTTAAATGGGGAACAGGACGAAGCTCTTCAAGTTCATCAGTTAGGTGTTGAGCATACAGGAAGAAACCAGCAAGTGGGATATGTTGGACAGCAATATATTGAGCCATCTATCATAGAAAAAGAGGCTATTTTATGTAAAAAGAAAGCTAATAAAGAGATTGTATATCATTGCATTGAAGAACATAATGATGCCCATGGATCAGAGGTAAACAATCTATTTGAAGTTGAGCATATGTTGTATAGTAATGAGAAAAAATTTCTTTCTCTTCCTGAGGTTAGAATTACAAATTATTTTCAATCAAATCTTAGAGATGTAAAGTGGAGACATGAAAGTGACATAGATTATTTTCTTAAAGATGTTGTTGATTGTTCTATTGAACATATTATCCCAACAGAAGGTTTGTTTGAGAAAGAACCTTCACACACAGAGGATTTCTTTTTTGGAGCTGATCAAGACCATATTTTTTCTTATACTTTTGAAGATCCTATGGCAGATTACATGGAAGAATTTATCAACAGTCTACACATATCATTGTGTGGATATACACCTAATTTTTGTTGTGAGCTACTTTTATGCGTAGTTTATTTTCCATTCGGGATGAAATGTTTTTTAAAATTTCACTGGTAGAATAGTTCTAGATTAAGCACCCAAATGCTAACCTGGCACCATTGGAAGATTGAATTCACCTGATGGAGATCAATCATGTACATATGTAGGAAATTGTACATAAATAAGCTCAAGTGTTGAATATTTGGTTTCCACTTGCAGTTCTTCAATTTAATCATTAGTTGATAAATAAGGGTGACTTTCCCAGTTGGAAACTGGTTTGCAAAGGTGTCATACTTCAAGATTTTCTGGTTTCAGTTGTCAAATTTCAAGGTTTTCATAGTTTTGGACTTCATGCCCAACTAAGGCTACTGATCTACGATTCTCAATATTTTGCTATCAAAGCACAAGAATCCTATCACTGCAAATACCAGCGAGGGTTCATTGTACAAATTTTCACACAGTTAAGCTTGGGGAAGCAATGTATGACTCCATGCTCAATGATAAGGCACTAATCTGTGGTTCTTAGTGCTTCTGTGGCAAAAGCACTATCCATAGTTGGAGCCAGATGTTGTAGCTTATATTGTGTTTAAGCTTATTTATCACTTTTATCACAATGTGTGGTCTGAAAATCATTACAGGGGTTCAACCTTAATGAAGCTCTCTTATTTTCTTTACATCCGCATAGTCTAAGGGAAATGAAGTATTTTGTTTATTATACATTGAAATTGAAAAATAAATAATTGTAATAGAATCGGCCTCGGTGTAGCCAAGGTTGATATACGAACAAATCAAATCGCCATATAAATGGTTATATGGAGCTAGCCCCGATATGTGTGTGTGTGTGTGTGTGTGTGTGTGTGTGTGTGTTTGTGATAGCTGCATATTGAAACAAGAAAGAAACAAAGTAATATATCAGATTCGCAAAATAAACAAGTGTTAAAGAGTTTAAGATCTAGACCTGAAAATATATATATATATATATCTATATATATATATATATATTGTGTTTTATAAAGTTCGATGGGTCTGTAATGTTATGGATGATTAGTTCTGTTGATAGTTATGATTACGATATGCGATGGCCGGACCCGATATGGTATATATTATGTTTTATAACTCTGACGCATTCGTCATATCGCAAAGCGCCTTTATGTATTTATATGGTTCCGGTGACTGCGATCTGTGATAAAGATTCTGGACCCGATGGTTCATATGCTATGTTTTATAACTCCAGTGCGCCCATCTTGTTGCAAATTATTAAGGATTGGGTTGTTATAACAATGGAAAGCGCCGATTGCGATTTGCGGTGGGAAGTAAATGGAGCTTTGAATAGGCGGATCTGATAGATTTATTAAACAGAGTTAATTCCTTTCAGTTCTGCTTTGCATGTTTTGCGTCGACTTCACTGTGTAAACAGAAAAATTAATGTTAAAATTGAATCTGAAGAGGAAGGAAATTGGGTGTATTTTCTGGTGTTTTGTCCAATCAAAATGCATCCAATACATACATAAGCCCAGGTTATGCACAAGTCAAACACAGTTTATTATGATTAAGGCATATATAGAGGAACTCATCAATAGATTAACAGAGCCAACAATCATTGTCATGTTCATTTATTTTATGTTATTTTATGTTCTTTGAGATGTCTTTACCCTTTGTGTAATATTTTGTAATAATTCTTACTTCAGATAGTTAGAGAAACAATTTTAGTAGTTTGACAGTTTTAGAGAACAACAACTGTTTCACAATGTATAAAAAGAGTAAAATTTACAGAGAAGGGGTTGGTTTTTGGAATTTTGGAGAACCCGAAGACTAGGCCATTGTATTCCTGATATAACTATTGATTAATGAAAGATCAGAAGTTTCCATGAATTGTTGGGTATAATTTTGTAACCTTCTCTGTCATGTGTCATCTTATGTTTTCTTCTTTCAATTATAGTAATGAAGTTGCAGGTCTTTATTTTCTTATGTAGATAAAGTTAAAATTCCTTAAAAGAGCACTCCTATACTTGAAGTTTTCACCTTGCTTTCTAAGTTATAGATAATAGCTTCTGTGTAAGGCAACATATTATCTTTAACTTCTCCAAGGGTCACAGATAGTAGTTTCTTTGTTAAGCAGCATATTGTTTATGATTCAGATCTCATTTTCATAATTCTTCGAAGTGACGGATAGTAGGTTCTGTGTTAAGCAGCATATTATCTTTAACTTCTCCTTCAATCTTTATTCATTCATCTTTTATATCTAAAAACAAATGGCATTCTGAGATGTTCTAGTCATACATGTATTAATGGCTAAAGACCAAGTTTTCTATGTCCTTCATTTGAGAACACAACAAACAATAAAGTGACAAATAAGTGACAAAAAACAATAATCATTAATGTCTTAAGCACAATTTCTCCATAGCCAGGAAATTGGTTTCTTAAGGTACAAAATCACCGATGTCGTAGAGGTCACCCTTTGTCAGTGTAATGGGTTCACTATCCAACTTGGAAGCCTTGGTCTTCTTCCGTGGGCCTGCTCGTTTTGTATCGCGCGACCGTTTCAGATGTGTAGATGTCATGCTTCGGTCTGTGCCTTCTGATATGTCCCTTCTTCCTTTTCCTATGGTCAAGTCCAGACCTCCTTCTTCCTAGCAACGGAACCATTTGTTGGCTTAGTGGGGCCTGACCCAGGTTCAGAAGTGATTTAACCAAGTAAATCACGATACTACTGGCCCTTTCAGCGACAGTCCACAGAGCGTGGACTGAGGTCTCACCTGAAGTAGTATGGGAGGGTGCTAGAACCAATTATCCACACCTTGGGCATGTCTGATATGTGGTGATTGATACACGGTCCAACCTTCGTACTTACTACGCTACGCGCACCTGCGGGCACCCCGCGCCCTGTGCTACTATCTTCGTGCAGTTCTAGTTGTAGCACAACCCATGCTATTTACCCAAGTCTTCCTTAATTAGTCTCCTTTAGCTGATTACCTAGATTAAATTCACATATAATCATTCATACGAGTATTCATCAAGTGCACGCAATAAATAAATAGAGTAACAGTAATGTAAAACATAAAAATAAGGATTCAAGAACAGATGCATAGAATAAGCTTCTCTTTATTAACTTTCATTTCCAAGTACAAACCCGATTCCGCCCTGCGCACTCAGCTATAGGGGTCTGTGCACTCAGTTGTGGACTCTATTAGGCCTCTGCGCACTCAGCTGCAGAGCCTCTCCCTACCACTATGACCGAGTACACTTCAGATTCCACTCTAGTTTCTAACCATCCCTTCACTATTCTATCTATTCTCTTCTAATCTTAGCTTCCTTTACACTTAGAGTCTCACTCTATTTATACAATCCCATGGTCCACGGACCATGGGTATGCCAACACAACCTTACATTAAATTACGATATTTTAGGGTGGACAACCCTATGACTTGATTGTACACTTCGTGCTTTGCGCCCGCACTTCGCAGAGTTCTACACCATCTTTGACCAAAACTTGGGGTTTGAGCCCCAAAACTTGTTGCGGGGGATACCATGCCCAACACAATCCAAGTCTCTCTATCATCCTCAATTTCCTTTTCAATAGGAGACAAAGTGATCGGTGCCTCTTTGTCACCTTGTCATTTTACCTTGAGAAGTTCGAGCTCCATGAAGACCTACTTGTCACTCAACTGCTTGTTCTCTTGTTCCAAATATGTGATGACATACTTGGCTCTCACCAAATTTTCCATCAACACTTGGACTTGAGCCTCATTTTCCTGTATGATGATTTCCTTTATTGTTTCTTCATCCTAAGCCTCTAAGTCAATTGTCTCCATGCCATGATGAGTATAATGCTACTCTAGCTCATCATGCTCTGTCAAATCAAAGTCTCTCTCTTCCTCCTCATCATCAAAACTTTCCTGCGGCATATTTTATTTCCCTTTGTGTAGCTATGGCACCTTTACCTGTTGTTTTGATGAATAAGGCAAAGCCCCTTCCACATCCTATGGAGCTAGAATTTTCATATCAACTACAAACAATCTCCTTGTGCCCCTCTGATATGTCATGTAAGTCTCGGGCACCTCAATAGGTATAGTATCTTTGGCCTTCTCATATGTCCATGTTTGCAAAGTTTGAGGTTGTGAACTCCTAGAAAAGAGATGAAGGGAGTGAGTGAGAGTGATTTAGGAGTGATGGAATGGGTGATGACCTCGTGATGTAATTTTGTGGGCTAGAAAATGAAGGGGAGGATATGAATCATGAAAATGGGGGAGAGGGGCTTAGGTCCCTTTTTTAAAAATAACTTGTGGGATGGAGGATGAGGGGGCATAAAATGTTATGGAATGATATAGGGGAGACTTTCAGGTATTTAGTAATAGATGGTGGAATAAATAGAGGGGATTAGGGTTTCTAGAATGTCATGGAGGGAGAAAATAGGGTTTCACATTTGTCATGGTAAATTCCTTCAAACACTGCAATTGCAACTTCAATGATGAGGTAGAGGGAGTGAATTTACTTTTTTGAGAGATGAGAGGGTTGTTGGGAAGTTTTGTGAAGTTTGAGGCCTTTCTGGTCTTTTTTTCTCAACAAGCAACACCATGCTATGGACGTGCAATACCACCTCTCAACGCGTAACGCAGTGTAATTTTTCACTGTTGAAACCTCCCAATGCGCAGCGCCTAGATTAGATGTATAGCACCACCTCTTGGATTTCTCGTTGGAAATCTTATCGAGTCTATTTTCCAGAACATCTTGAATTTTTCAAATTGGAGCTCATTTTCCCTGTCAAAAGCTCAATCTCCCAAGACTAGTCAAAATGTGCAAAATGAGGCTGCCAAAATGCAGAGTTTTGTTTCAGTCAACTTTTCAAGGTCTTCCTCAACTCCAAATTGAGCTCATGATAGCTCATTGGAAAGATCAATTTGCCTAGTTATCATTTGAATCATCAAGAAATTCTTTTGGATATTCCATCTAGGAGAAAAAATTATTTTCCCAAGCTCACTCCAAAAGTGCAGCAACTCTCCTGTGGCAAATTATTGTTTGGACATTTCTCCCAAACCATGAGACTTGTGTAAACTGAAGGAGGTTTTTATTCTTGGGTCTATGATGGAAAAAAACCTCTCTCATGTTTTTCAAATTCATCTTTTCTTTCTCATAAACATCATTTGAATAAAACGTATCCTGATATGTGGAACAGGGGATTTGTAGAAATGAAGGAAAATGAAGGGAAATGAAGGGGATGAAAGGCTTCTAAATTATTGAGAAAATTTTTGGAAGTAGGTAAGGATGTTAGGAAGAAAGGGAAAGTGGAATTTCAAGGATTGAGTGAGGGGAAGGGGTCCAAAAGGGAAAAACACGGGCCTAACCGAGAAAAGTGTCAAATTGTAGCAATAAGCTAGGGTTTGTGGGAAAATGATGAATTTGAGAGATATCAGTGATGGGAAGTGTTTAAAAAGTTATATTAAGGATAGGGGAAGGTTTATGAGCATCAGGATACAAGCTGTGTTTATGATTTGACCATACAAGAAAAATTACCTTCAAAACCATAAGAGAGGGAAATGAGCCTTACCTAAGCAAAACTGAAGCACAAACAAGGTGTAAAATGACCCATTGGAGCCTGAAATAATGATGACAACTCTTTGAATGATGGTACACTCAGCCAAATGGTGACATGGACCAATACTTGGAAAACTTTGGAAGGAGTGAAAACAATCCTAGACCTAATACCTAGTGACCAAATTTTACTTGAGGACTCATTGAAATGACAAAATTTGACTTTGACACCCTAAGACCACTTTATAAGAGCATATTTGATCATTGGTGGCAATATGAAAATACTAACTCTAACATTTGGTGCCATGCATAAGGCAGTGATCCATCTTAATGGTTGGCAACAGTGATGTGCTAGGAGAGCACGTATCTTGTCGAGCGTGCATGTTGTTGTTGATTACATGTAAACATGGACAATGAGATACAAAGGAGCCTCTTTACACTTTCCCAAGATGATAAATCCCAGAGTGGTCGAGCTAAAGGCATGCATCCGGAGTCAGATCCGAAAGTATGAAGATCTCTTGCAACTCATCACTAATCTACAGGCTTCCCATGCATGGGTATTCAGGAGTATGGATGATGTTGTGCAAGCACATGCGATCCCATATTTTGGGACACTCACCCAGGCAAATACAAAGGCACAGATTTGACTCGAGCTTGACTCGTACTTTGATGAGTTGATGCGCATAGCGACCAGCCAAGACTTGGTGATCATTGTAGACAACATGCACAAGTATGTTGCTAGTCCAATCACACTCAAGACAATGATGCACATGCTATCAGATGAGTTGGAAAGAGGAGCCTGAGTAGTGTACCCGGATGCTATGGAGGCAAGAGTTCATTTCCATAAATATGTAACCTTAGAGAACACGGACACCATTGCAGACTACCAAGCTTAACATCAGTTTGCTATTGTCAACCACCGTGCAGATGTCGAAGAGCTGGTCTTCCCACAGTTGTCCCAGTCATAGTGATGTCTTGCATGGCTTGCTCAAGCCTATTTTTTCTCACATGGGTACATGTGCAGATTGTATGTAATGTCTTGTCAAGTGTAAGTTCAAGTGTCGATAGTTGGATGTAACAATCATAGAGTAGATGAAGAGTCATGAGGGTAGATGAACTGTCATTAAGGGGAATGTCAAGGGACAACCCACCCTTTACTATATATAGCCCCTCATAACTCATTGTATAGGCTTTTGGTCAGCCAAGATTCCAATAGAAGTATCTTAGAGAAAGCTTGGATAGTATTGTAACGAGCCTTGGCTTCTCCACTCCATAGAGCTAGTATATCTCTTTGGAGGAGCAGGCGTTAGTGACTGTAACATTCTATTGTCGGAACTACTGGTTGGTCATGGTTGTATTGTATGACTGGAACTTACACTTCTTAATATAACAGATCCATCATGTTTCAAGCCTATGTCGTATTGTATTTCAGCTATCTATTTACTCTAAATGATATATGTATATGTTTTCTTACGTATGCATGTGTAGCTATTTTCTGTATATGTATGTATGAATCTTACTTAAATGTGTTGTTGGTTTAACCATCACCTTGGATTGCTAGCTAACTTGCCTTCCATGTTGTGATGCATCTTTGCTCATGTGTTCCCTTCTTAACTCCATGCTATCATAGGTTACCAAGGGGCGCACTCACCTCACCCTTTGTGTGTTAGAACCTCTCATGCACCTTCCTTGACTTGACGCATATGTCACACCTTTTCTACCAACAGGGACATCTTACTTGCCTCTATGTGAAATCGCAGTCAAGGCGATACCATATGACCCACTACTGGGACTCCTACACCAAACGATCTGAGGTCTAATTGGGACTTCCTACCGGGGAGATCCCCTAACATGTTGGCAAGTCCAACACTATCAACAATTCCTTAATGGAAAGTTCTTCACATCTGAAGATATGTTTTCATCATTGGCCTTCGATCGAATGATTCCACGATTGTTCGACTTCAGCTTCTTTTTTCACATTCATAAATTGTACTTTCGTACCTTGAGAGACATTTTCATTATTGGTGGTTTCTCTTATGTCTGTTAACGGTCCACATCATTAGCTGAAAATCAGGTGGTTTTCTAGCATGTTCGACTTCGATACATTCATTAACATGTTGGAATTCGTACTTTGATCAGGTTGGGATGGAGCAAAAACCATTGAGTCTTGTTTGATATGACTCAGGCTGTGTGGAGTTATGTATTATTCATGATTGTACAAATGTTTTTTCTATATGTATGGTTGTGACCATACCATGGGACTTTACATTTATGGTGATCCTTCTATCTTGGATGGTTACGTCCATACCTTGGATATTATATTTACAGATGATCCTTTCCATTTAGATGGTTGTGGCCATACATGGATCCTTTCACATAGACCATATTATCTGGATGGTTGTGTCCATACCGTGGATTCATGCTTTGATATCAAATATGTATATGCTTATGCATCCTTGATTTGCAGGTCTCCTGAGAGTGTTTTTTCTCGTCCTTGCAAAAGCTTGTAAAGCATCTCAACCATCACTCCCTATTATTCCTTCATGCTTTAGGAGGCATCTGTTACATAGTATTTTGTCACGCCTCCCACACTTCCCTGTGATATGCCCTGAAGTGCTTGAAACAAGACCATAATGCAGTGTAGTCATTCGAATTTGCAGCCCAAATCCTCCTTAAAACACTGATTGGAAAATGCCTTGAGCTTCCCCTGAAGGAAATGGCTCTAAAACCCTAATTTTAGAATCATCACTCTTATGATATTAAGAACCAAGATGGTATCTAGTTGCACTATACTAGCCCCACGATACCATCGTTATATTTGCTTGTATACCCACGATGATCCCTAAAACGAAATTTTCCAAAAGAGGATGAGAAGCTTCATGATCTAGAAGCTTCCATAGCAACAAGCTGGAGGTTTTTCCACGTGGATGAGATCAAGTTCTCTCAACTTGGTCTTTTGAACTTACCCCTATGAGCTACTTCCTTGAGGTGAGGGCCTTCTCCTATCTTTGGAGAGATCCTAACTCCCTTTCCCTACCTATATATTCATCTTCTCCCATTCCCAAATGGTTGGTCTTTGGTTATTTGCACCCTTATGCTGAGATTGTACTTACATGATCCTCATTTGGCTTGGAGAAGGAGTGCTTGGAGAGCTTAAGGTTGGACTTGGACATTCATTCAAGGAGAGCCTATTGACATAAAGGCTTGTTTGTATGCTTCCTCCTTTATTCTATTAATATACAATTGCTGGTTCATTTTCCATAAAGGTGTATGCTTATGTATCATTTATCTTAATGCTCCTTGATTTGTTAAGTAAGTTAATTTTGATTATGCTATTTGTATTGGCATGCCTTGTTGTGTCTTGACCTCTTGTGTGGGTTTTTAAATGTTTTTACTAGCAAGACCAAGCCCGTGATGCAAGTGATTCAAGGTCTTCAACAAAGGAAGACATGATAGCATCATAACGAGGTAAGTCATCTTCTTCGTCTCTTATTTCAATTTTAACTTAGGAAAGTGTCCAGTAGATTGTCATGTAGGTTTCTAGTCCCACTCATTGGGCTAGAGGGATTGTCTTTGTCCCCAAAGAGGATTTCCTAGACATCACCTCTTCAAACTATGTAATCCACTATCTCTAGAAACTGCATTATGCCTTGAGAATAAAAAATGGGGAATCCTTGAAGACAGGAAGCCATTGAGCACAAAAGTTAAGTTGGCCCTCCCTCACAGTAAAAAAATATGTAATCCCTTGTTGTTGGGAATTGTGTAGTCCCTTTTTCCAGAGGGAATATGTAGCTTCCCAGAAAAATCTAAGTTTTCATCCCTAGAAAATAGGGAGTGCAGAATTAATGTCAAACAAGTGGCACATAGTTTATTTTTTTTTATCTAAAGACAAGTGTTTCTTTTTCCTTGATTTTAGGCATGAATTTCATAAAACCTAACATGAATCAGACCTATAAAATATATGCTTTTAAATCTCATTTGCACATTAAAAATTGGAGCTCTAACCCTCCCAACAAGATCAAGGAGCTTTCAATTTAGTTTGAAGCGCTTTTCCAGGTAAGTTTTTCCTGTTTCACTTTATCATTTTTTTTGTCACTTTTTCTTTTATGAGTGTTATTTTTCCCATTTATTTTCATAATATATGGAATTTTAATTGTTATTAGCTTGTACAAGTTTTGTTTCAATCCGTCGTTCACTTTTTACGTGTCGCGTCGACTTATTTCTTTTTGCTTACCAATAGTTGTCGTTCCTAGATCATTTTGTGCATTTAAGTTTTTCCTTTTGCATGCTCATTTCTGGCACAAGTTATTCACTGATATAACTTACCTTAAGGATGATCTACATTTATTGCTGCCCTAGTACTCAGATTTGAATATTTTCTCTCTCCTTGTCGAGCAGATTTGCACAACTTGAGAAATTGTTTCCCCTCCAAACAATGCAATTCATAAGCTCAAGGCTCAAGCCTCATCCTTGGCCTCTAAGACTACGGAATTTATAGTCACTAGCTTCCCCAGTTGTGCATTGAGCAATTCTAGGACTGAAGCCTTAGCCTTGGCCACTGACACTGCACAATGTAGAGTCTCTTCCCATTGTATGCCCAACTGGGACTGCGCAATGCGTGGTATCAAGCCTCAAACTCCTTCCTTTCCTATTGATATTGCAATGAAAAATTCATGAGCCTAGTCTACCTCCCTAATCCGAGAAATTGTGCAATCCTTTTCACCGGTGAGTGAGTTTTTGTTTTGATCTTGATGAATGAATCGATTTTCTTGTTCTAATGTTTCTTTTCCATGAGTGCATCTTGTGATACAAGTACTACATATTTTGATCCTCATCTCTCTTTTATCATTTTCCATCATTATGCCTCCAAAGAGATCAACCTCAAAAGGCACCACAGAAAGCAGCATCAGTGAATTAGTTGAGAGTACCCCAGTCACCATGCCTATTATGTCATACACTCAACTCTTCATTGATAAAGATTTAGATATCACATGGCATATGGTTAAAGATGCAATCATCACCACCATTTTCAAAGAAGGTCGAGAGGACAGATAGGTATATATAATTTTCAAAAGGTCAGACTTTGATATAGTTGCATGCAAGTACCCAGTCATCCCTTGTGCATATATCATCGAGTGGATCCTGCCGCACATAGATACAAAGAGCATGACCCTCAGCAGTGTTAGCGGACAGTGTATTTATTCATATTTGTTTCATGATATTCATCTTATGTATCATTTTCCCAAGCTGAAAGCATAAATGGATTCTCATTTTTATGCAGTCACTAGTTTTTTGAATACCAAGGATGTCATCAAATCTTGGGTGAAAGAACCATCCAAGTTCCACCAGACACCCAGCAACACATATAAGACTAAATATCTTAGGAAAGAGTTCCAGTACTTGATTGTATTTTCTTATTGAATATGCGGTCAGAAGAGTACTTAAACCTTTCCTAAAGGTTGGGTGTAGTTTTTTCTTTAGATTTTTAATGAAGGAAAGATATTCAATTGGTTGGATTTGTTGGCTTAACAGCATTTGATCAATCTGACTAATGAAAGAATCCTCCTAAGGGAAAACAAGCTAGATTCTATATGCTTGCATTCATGTTGGGTAGGATATGTGCTCAAAATTATTTCTTTGGCATGAGATGGAATTGGACACCAAAAGAGCATGTTATTCATATTTACTACAAATTTCTTTCAGAGTGGAGCTATAGAGGAATCATGAAGAAGCTATATGATCACTTGCTCATATTATTGTACCATATTATCTTCGAGGAATAGCGACCTTGCATTTCTTGTGAGGCTATGGATGTAGTAGTAGAACTTGACGATTGGTTTGCCTCACTTAATAGCACTTACCTCAGCATGTTTAGTTATTAGAATTCATCACATTTGTTACCGATGTATGCCCCTGGTAAATTGGTCATGCAAGAGATTTAGTACCATATTTCCACAAGCTTATCAACAATATTGCAAAGGAAAAATAAAGCACCTTGGCCCACTCTTCCTTTGCACACGGGATCCTATTAAATTAAGAATCTGAAAGTTTCAAACTGAAGCTAATGAGTTGGAAAACTTCAGGTTTGGTCTTATCGAGTACCACCTGTATGATACATAAGTGTTTTCAAGTAGCATTGTGCTACGATACATTTCAACTGGCCAAGTAGGATGTATTCTAAATCAAAGGAGAAAAAGATTAAAAACTATTATAATGCCTCTAGAGTCCTATTGATGGTGTTGGACCTTCCAACATTTCAAGGGGATCTCCCTGGTAAGAATTCCCAATTAGTGCTCAGACCGTTTGGTGTAGGAGTCCTAGAAGTGGGTCGTAAGGTAATGCCTTGACCGCAAAGTCGAACAGAGGCAAGTAAGATAAATCTACCAGTAGAAATGGTGTGACTAATGTAGTGATTCAAAGAAGGTGTATGAGAGGTTCTAACACATAAAGGGGAGATGAGGGTGAAGGTGACTTCTAGGTCTAAAGGGATCAGTCCCAACTCAGCTAGGAACACAAGACATAAAAGGACATGCACAGCTTGCGTGGAGCAGTCCACTCGGAGGTTGCAGTCACAACATACAAGGTAAGATAACATGTACAACACTCATAGATCAGTTTGAGATGAGTGCAATGGTTGTTACAACAAGGTTCATGTGAAGGTTATGTTTGGTGTATGGCAGATCTGTCGACACATACGAGATAGAATTAACAACATATACAACACATTAACAACAAGATTCATATAATTGCATACAAATCAGTTCATACACAAATACATAAGTTAAAAAACATATACCATTAAGGCAACCAGAGCAGTGCAACTACAATAACAACATATGCATGAAAATGTGTTGGATCTTATTATATAAAGAAGTGTAAGTCACAATCATACAATACATCCATGTAAACTTGCTAGCCCCAACAGTGGAACGTTACAGCCACATCCGCCTGCTCCTCCAAAGAGATGAACTAGCTCCATGCAGTGGAGAAGCCAAGGCGCATTACAATATTGTCCAAGCTTTATCCAAGATAATCTTATCAGAAGCTTGGCTAACCAAAAGCCTCTACAATGAGTTATGAGGGACTATTTATAGCAAAGGGTGGGGTGACCCTTCACATTCCCCTTTGTGATAGTTCAACTATCCTCATGACTCTTCACTTACTATATGACTGTTACATCCAACCATTGACACTTCACTTACACTTAACATGACTCAACATTACAATGGACATGTACTCATGTGAGACAACATGGCTTGAGAAAGCCTTGCAAGACATCACTAACACTCAATCCGCTATGATGAGACCAACTCTTTGACATGCTTGTGATGGTGAAGGTGGTCAGTTGATGCCAAGCTTGGTCGTCTATGATGGTGTGCATGCACCTCGTAGTGACATCTTGCTGAAGCAAACTCTTGCCTCCGTTGCAATCGGTGGATTGGTTTGGCCCCTTCATCCAACTCGTCTACTAACATGTTCATGGTATTCTTGGGTACGGTTGAACTAGAAACACACTGATGCATAGTGTCTGTATTGATCTTCAAGTGTGTGTTGGTGGTCATGCACATCAACTTGTCGAAGTACATGTTCAGCCCCAGTTGGACTTGCTTCTTGTCTTTGCCTTGGTGAGTGTGTTGAATGGGTTGGATTGCATGCATGCACTCAATGACATTCATTTTTTTGAATCCCTTGCATTCGATCAACAACACTACTTACCATGCCTACTTTGTGTTAGCAACTGGGATGGATCCTTAACTTGTACAGGCACAGTTTCATCTATGAGTGCATGTTGCGCCCACTGATGTTCCTATTCTTGTTGTAACTCATTCGTCTGTCTGTGTGGCTTCATGTTATTCCTGAGTTGCTGCTTTAGCACATGAAACTCCTTATTTGTTCCATATTCTACATTTTCACGATCTTCATGTCGTGCCATCACTTCATAGCCGGAGTCTCCAGAGTTGCTTTCATCATCAATGGACCTGCTTGAGCTTTCAACCTTGTTTCGCCTTCATGTTGTCAACAATCCTCCTCTTGCATTTGTTGCATTTGGTATGTTGTCTTCAGCTATTGTTCATGATGTTGCTCATTGTGATGTTGTTGTTGTCATATCTTAATGTCCTTATCTATGAACAACTTGATGTCTTCATGGGTAGGCAAGTCCATCAACACTTGATCGACTGCATCCACAAGTGTGTTGTGAATGGTGTCTTCATCTCTGCTCTCCTGGAAACCATTGTACCTATACTACTGAGAAGCATATGAACACCTGGGATACCTAGATACATGGCAACACTCATGGAAAGCAATCTGTCAGTTGAAAACCAAAATGAACATGAGAACTAACTTGCAACATACCTGGGTGCATGATCATGAAGGTTGTGCAATTTCGGCTGGGAGGTCGAGAGACCGATTGCCAAGACTGCACAAGTCACAATCTCGGCTACTGGGAGACTATCTAACTACTGGAACTGTGCAATGAAGAGTCCAGTCTGGTTGCTTACTGTTGGGATTGTGCAATGCGCAGAGGGAAGGAATGCTAGCATAGTGACAGATTTGCATAATTTCTTGGTCCAAGTAGCTACTATCCTCCAGAAATTCACAAAACAGTGTTGGGTAGGAATGCACAAATCTGGAGAGGAAGGTGAACCTTCCTTCCCCATATTACACAATGCAGCCTTGGTGAAGGCAAAGTTCAGGCCAAGGTTGGCCCGACTCGTCGACGAGCAACGGAAAGCAACTAAGATAGTAAATGCATGGCGACACTAAGTGATAGCAGAAGTGATTTACAGTGCATGAAAAACATGAATGAAAGATTCAGCAAACAGATCAACATGCATGTGGGTGAGGTAGTTTGTCAGTTGGGTGAACATTCGTGCAAAACAGTTTCATGCATGCAACAATAGTGAGATAGTAACAAAAATTGAAACAGAGCTAGGAAAATCTAGTATATATGTAAACGGCAGCGAGAATTCAAATAAATCAAGAAAACAATACTCCCACAAGAGAAAACACAAAAAGCGATAAGAATGCAACACAAGGCATGGGCAGCGGGCTTACCCCAAAACAGATGAGATGAATTTGTTGACTGCTCCTAGATGTGATGTGGGATGTTAGACCTGCAAGGTTGATGTGAGGAATGAGCTTTGCCGCATCTAGTTGATGAGTTTTGATAACATCGAGGTTGTGATGTGCATGCCATGAATCTAGTGGAAGCGACACTTGGTGGAAGGTTTTAGAATTGCTCCTTGCATGTAACCTCCAACTGCTAAACATAGATCCCTGAAACAAGGGATGCCTTTGCATGTTTCCATGGGAGAAACAACCCATGCATGCAAGTCTATTTTGCTCAGTCCCGGAGGGAACCGGTCAACTAAGCTGCACATGCAAGAGATTTCTCGACTGGTGGAGAAAAATGTGCATTTCTAGCTAGGAGTTGGGCTAGTTGCCAAAAATATTTGCGCAATTTCTGGGCAGAGTAGCTGACTACTGCCTAGATTTGCACAAATTCTGGGTTGAGTAGCCTTGCTGGGGAAATTTCACAAATCCTATTGGGAGTATTGGCAGGCAAGATTGTGCAATATTGGAACCCAACAGGCTGCTAGAGAGGATTGTGGAAGTTTGGTTTCCCTCTATAAATGTACAATTTTCAAGGGGAAGTTGTTGAGCCTGTAACCGGTCCAAGTCTGGTTGAACAGCCTGTGAGGGGAATGGATCAATCCGTGACCGACAGGTTGCCTTTGTGCAAGAAAGACACTAAAGCTTGTGAACTTGACGAAGCAATGCAAGCTACTGTGAAGGTTGGAAGGGAGGCTCCAAACCCAGGCTAAGGAAAAATTTTGGAGGGTGGTTGTAGCTGCTACAACACTTAACGACACACTAGCAGAACTCCAGCTCTCTGAATAGACCTTTTTCGTGAAAAGCAAGTCTAACACCTCCAGAAGTATTGTTCAGTTTTTAGCTCATCTTGGTTTCACACTAACTTGATTGTAAGATGTAGCATCTACCAAACCCTTGGTCGATTGACACACATTCCAAGCCAAGGAAACACAGTTGTTTCAATTGGGGTCGAGGGGTATATAGGTGCACAAGTAGTATAGTTGTCAAAGTCTTAGTCTCATCTCTAATGTTGTTCCACTGCCAGCAGGCCTGGACAATACCGCGGTGGATTCACATAGGAACACAAGCATGGCATTGCTGCGAGTGAGCCTGGTCAGTACCCCGACAAAGTTACATGCATCACCTCCCTGTGCAGGAAGCCTTTCTCTTCTTTCGCGTTATTCATTTTTCATTTTGACTTTTGGACTTTTCATTTTTTCATTTTTCACTATGCATATCACTTATTCATTTCAGAGGCGAAAGAGGGATCCCGACTTATTAAGAGTAGAAGAGGTTGTTCCATCAGAGAAGTAGATAATTGTATCTATGATGTGCCTGTTAAGGTTTTCCCCCTTACCTTACTCTACTTGACTGAGCTGACAAGGGTTAACCCAAAAACAATCGACTAGAGAAGGTGACACTAGTTAGCGTGCAAACATTGTGTTTACACCAAGGTTCACTTCAAATAGTACGTATTTTCCTTCGACGTATCATGGACTAAAAGTAACAAGCTCATCATACAGAGGCAATATGACACATAACAAAGTAGTGATAGATGTACAAGCCCTCTTTTACTTTACCCAGCTCGCTTCAAGAGTCATACATGGTTTCATGCAAAACTAGCATATGAATGAAACAAGAGAATGAACTAACAATCAACAAAGCAAAGCAAGAGCGGAAGCAAAAATGAAAATGAAGCATGTAAACAAACAAGAAAACCAAACACGTAAGCAAGCAAGCATGCAAGAAAACACTACTCGTACTCCTACACTAACGGTACATGGGCCTGATCACGCGAAGTGATACTTCTGATGTAGCCACCAGCACATTGGTAGACCCATGTTGGTGAAGGCTTGGTCCGTGAGAAACCCAGTTGTGCAAACCAGCAAGTAAGAAAGATATAACAATGAAGACAACCACACTTCATGATTCAAAGTGCCCACGGGACATAAGTGAGTGCATGTGCATGACGGGCAGTTAGTGGACTTATAATTGTGTTGTGTGACACTATGTGCACCTTTGAAACATAAGCACACTCTTGATTGTGACGTGCAAGAAAACGAAGGAAACAAAGATAACCTGCGTCATGCATGAGTGCTTGCAATGTAAGACTCCTTCAATGCATGAGCAATGGGATCGTGTAGTTCGAGTGGAGGAAGTAAAATCTGAGTGTTAGATTGATCTTGAGTGCATACAGATGAGTGATGAAGAGCCTTGAGTGTTTGAACAATTTCCTGATAGAAAGCAAAACCAACCTCAAGAAAATGAGGGCCTAACATAATGATCAGCTCGGGCTGAAGTGCCTCGACAGTCTATGGGATTTCGACTTCATTGATAAATGGAACTTCGTAGACCAGTGGCTTAAACGGATTAACAACGAGTGAATCAAAATCGTGATCAGATGATGAGGTGAAGGGATCACGACAACCAAGATCAGAAAGTTCAGGATGTTGGTTGGCATCCTCATGGTTTGATGAATCACGCAGAGGTGTAGATGAGGAGGAAGGATGTTCACCCTCTACATTTCTAGAAAAATAATATGAAAGATCAAGTGAATTTCCAATGAATGATTGGTCCTCTCCGTTGTTGGATGATGGGATAACATATGGTGTGTCCTGCGAAAGATCAACAACGGGTCCATCCATGGATGAAGACACACATGTGAAATCATGGATGGTAGGTTCACCAATAATGTTAGGAAAGAATAGAGAAGGCTCGGACATAAGGGAGTCATCCTTTATCGAGTGGTGATGCTCAAGATCCCACTCATACTCTTCATGAATGACAATGCATGTTAGTTGTGAAACAACAACTCCGTTAGTGGGTTGTTCCTCGTTCACAACAAGTGAAGAGTCTAGAATGGATGAACACAAGACAGCATCATCTGGAGGAACACCTAGGTGCGAAGATGGAGGTCGTAGAAAATAATGCATATGAGGACTCGAAGGACTCACAACCAAATATGCACGAAAATTGAGTGAAGTGAGGTTGGGAGGGTGTGAAGGATGAACTAGTGTGTAAACATGATCCTCAACATCATTGGGCAGTGGTAGAGTTGTTGAATAAGAGGAAGGTGGACAGTTAGTTGAGATAGTGCCTACATCCACATGAGATTGTGCAGTGCCATCAACGAAGAATGTTGAGCGACGCTTGATCTCAAAATTACTCTTCGGACGAGCATATTTCTTAAGGTAGTACTTGAATCAGTCACAAAGATAAGCAAATTTCATCTGGCTCCTTGGAGCTTGAAACTACAAGTCACGGAAGCACTACCAAAAATCAATAACAGATTCATGCAGAGCCCTTCGTTGCTGAAACAATTTTCGGTCAAGATGTCTGGATCAAAATGATAGAACGTGTCTTCAATAAGATCATAGAAGTACTCAAATGAGTGCATGGTGTCAGCGAGTAGGTTGAGCATCCAATGAAATAGAGATTCGCAAAGTGTGTATGCAAGCAACAAATTGGCATGTTCATCAAAAAACACATATAACATCATGAATCATGGAAAGAAAGTTATGTAAGTGCTCAAGCCATGCCACTTCGCCTTCAACATCATATGTGTGAGTGGACAAGAGATCAAAAATCTTTCCCGAAATGGAGACATCTTCACGATTCGAAAAACACCTCAAGGGAAGAAGAGTGCAAGGCTCCATGAAAGATATGCAAAGGTTCATAACTAGATGAGAGGACACAACTTGTCATCAGGCCCTCCTTCTAGCACTAGAAATGTAAACAATGCTCGACCTACCAACATGTCAAGGGAATCTCCCTGGTAAGAATTCCCAATTAGACCTTAGACCATTTGGTGTAGGAGTCCCAGCAATGGGTCATAAGGTAATGCCCTGACAGCGATGTTGCACAGAGGAAAGTATGATAACTCTCCTAATAGCAAGGGTGTGACTGATGTAGTGAGTCAAAGGTGTATGAGAGGTTCCAACACATAAAGGGGAGATGAGGGTGAAGGTGAGTTCCAGGTTGAAAGGGAGAAGTCCCAACTTAGCTAGGAATGAACAACACAAAAGGACATGCATATCTTTCAGTAGAGTAGTCCACTCGGATGCAGCAGTCACAACATACAAGGTAAGATAACACGTACAACACTCATAGATCAGACTGAGACGAGTGCAACGGTTGTTACAGCAAGGTTCATGTGAAGGATTTGTCTGGTGTTCGACAGAGTAGTCGACATGGACGGGACATCATTAACAACATATACAACACATTAACAAAAAGATTCATATAATTACATACAAATTAGTTCATACACAAATACGTAAGTTAAACAACATATATCATTAAGGCAACTGGAGCAGTCCAACTACAATAACAACATATGCATGAAAATGTGTTGGATCTTATTATATAAATAAGTGTAAGTCATAACCATACAATACATCCATGTAAACCTGCTAGCCCCAACAGTGGAACATTACAGGCACATTCATCTGCTCTTCCAAAGAGATGAACTAGCTTTGTGTAGTGGAGAAGCCAAGGCACGATATAATATTGTCCAAGCTTTATCCAAGATAGTCTTATTAGAAGCTTGGCTAACCAAAAGCCATTACAATGAGTTATGAGGGACTATTTATAACAAAGGGTGGGGTGACCCTTCACATTCCCCTTTGTGACAGATCAACTACCCTGATGACTCTTCACCTACTCTATGACTATTACATCCAACCATTGACACTTCACTTACACTTGACATGACTCAACATTACAATGCACATGCACTCATGTGAGACAACATGGCTTGAGAAATCCTTGAAAGACATCACTGACACTTGTTCCACTATGATGAGACCAACTCTTTGACATGCTTGTGATGGTGAAGGTGGTGAGCTGATGCCAAGCTTGGTCATCCGTGATGGTGTGCATGCACGTCATGGTGACATCTTGCTGAAGCGAACTCTTGCCTCCGTTGCAATCGGTGCAGTGGTTCATCCCCTTTGTACAACTCGTCTGCTAACATGTGCATGGTATTCTTGGGTATGGTTGAACTGGAAACGCACTAATGCATAGCTTCCTTGCTTATCTTCAAGTGTGTGTTGGTGGTCATGCACATCAACTTGCCAAAGTACATGTTCAGCCCCAATTGGACTTGCTTCTTGTCTTCGCCTTGGTGGGTGTGTTTAATGGGTTGGATTGCATGTGTGTGTTAAATGACATGCATGCTTCTCAATCCCTTGCATGCAATCAACAACACTGCACACCATGTCTACTCTGTGTCAGCTACTGGGATGGATCGTTAACTTGTATAGGTGCAGTTTCATCCATGAGTGCATGTTGTACCCATTGTTTCTCTTGTTCCTATTGCAACTCATTCGTCTGCCTATGCAGCTTCATGTTCTTCCTAAGTTGTTGCTTTAGCACATGCAACTCCTTATTTGTTCCATATTATACCTTTGCACGATCTTCATGCCATGTCATCACTTCATAGCCAGAGTCTCCAAAGTTGCTTTCATCATCAATGGACCTGCAGAGCTTGCAACCTTGTTCTACCCCCCTATTGTCAACAACCCTCCTCTTGCATTTGTTGCATTTGGTTTGATGTCTTAAACTATTGTTCATGATGTTGCTCGATGTGATGTTGCTACTGTCATTTCTCAATGTCCTTGTCTATGAACAGCTCAATTTCTTCACGGGTAAGCAAGTCCATGGACACTTGATTGACTGCATTCCCAAGTGTGCTTTGAATGGTGTCTTCATATATGCTCTCCTGGAAACCATTGTACCTATGTTGTTGAGAGGTAGATGAACTCCTGGGATACCTGGAGACATGGCAACACTCATGGCAAGCAATCTATTAGTCGAAAACCAAAATGAACATGAGAATTGACTTGCAACATACCTGGGTGCATGATCATGAAGGTTGTGCAATTTCGGACGGGAGGTTAGGAGACCGACTGCCAAGACTGTATAAGGCATAGTCTGGGTTGTTGGGAGACTGGCTAAATGTTGGAACTATGCAATGCATAGTCCAGTCTGGCTGCTGACTACTGGGATTACGCAATGTACAATTCCAGCTAGGAAGTACTACTGATCTAGGGACAGATTTGCGCAATTTCTTGGGCCAAGCAGCCATTTTCCTCCAGAAATGTGTAAAACAGTCCTGGAGGCCAGTCCTAGGTAGGAATGCACAAATATGGAGAGCAAGGTGAGCCTTACTTCCCCAAATTACGTAATGCAGCCTTGGTGAAGGCAGAGTCCAGGCCAAGGTTGGCCCGACTTGCCAACGGGAAACTAAAAGAAACTAAGACAGTAAACGCATGGCAACACTATGTGATAGCAGAAGTGATTGACAGTGCATGCAAAACATGAATGAAAGATTCACCAAACATATCAACATGCATGTGGGTGAGGCAATTCGCTGGTTAGGCGAACGTCTGTGAAAAACAATTTCATGCATGCGACAACAGTGAGATAGCAATGAAAATTGAAACATATCTAGGACAAGCTAGTATATATGTAAATGACAGTGAGTGTTCAAATAAATCAAGAAAACAATACTCCCACAAGTGAACACACAAAAAGCAACAAAAATGCGGCACAATGCATGGGAAGCGGGCTTACCTGAAAACAGCGAAGTTGAATGTGTCGAATGCTCCTAGATGTGATGTGGGATGTCAGAGCTACAAGGTTGATGTGAGGAATGAGCTTTGCAGCATCTGGTTGATGAGTTTTGATAAAATATAGGTTCTGACGTGCATGCCATGAATCTAGGGGAAGCGACACTTGGTGGGAGCTTTTGGAATTTCTACTTGCATGTAACCTTCAACTGCTAAACATAGATCCCTGAAACAAGGGATGCCTTTGTATGTTACCTTGGGAGAAGCATCCCATGCATGCAAGTTTGTTTTGCTCAGTCTTGAATAGAACCGGCCAACTTAGCTACACATGTAAGAGACTACTTGACTACAGGATAAAAATGCGCATTTCTGGCTAGGAGCTGGGTTGGCTTCCTAAGAGATTTGTGTGATTTCTGGGCAGAACAACTAACTGTTGCCCAGATTTGTGCAAATTCTGGGCTAAGCAGCCTTGTTGGGCTAATTTTCACAAATCCTTCTTGGAGTGTTGGCAGGCAGGATTATGCAATCCTGGAGCCTAGCAGGCTGCCATAGAGGATTGTGCAATTTCTAGAGGGAAGGTTAGTTTCCCTCTAGAAATGCATAGTTTTCAAGGGGAATTTGCTCAGCTTGTAGCTGGACCAAGTCCGGGTGAACAGCCTATGACAGGAATGGATCAAGCCATGATCGACAGGCTTCCTTTCTGCAAGAAAGACATTGAAGCTTGTGAACTTGAGGAAGCAAGGCAAGTTGTTTTGAAGGTTGTAAGGGAGGCTCCAAAATGAGGCTAAGGAAAAATTTTGGAGGGTGGTTGTAGCTGCTACAACAAGTCTGCACACCAGTCAACCATGTAGGTCCATCATATATGACTCTATAACATGAAGCTACTCTAGAATCAAGGCCATTAGAGAAGCACAACCAAGTGATAATAAAGTATAAAATGAAGGTTGCACACATTCCAGCAGAAGAGAAAAGATGCAAATATAACACAGATATACTTATCTTGAAAGAGGATATGGAAGCAGAGAGAAAGAAAAAATAGAAGAGGAAATAGGAAGAGTAGATACAGAAGGAAGAACAAGAGAAGAAAGAACAAGAGGAAAGGAATATGCAAGAAGAATAAATGAGGAGAAAATAGGAAGAAGAAATAATGTTGAAGCAAGCCAAAGAAGAAGAGAAAAAACAACTACTAGAAGAAGAAAACAAACAACAGCAGGATAAAGAACTTGCCTAGGAGATTAAATAATTGATAGTGGTTTAATACATGGAGGTAGAACCACAATATTAGAATCAAGATGTTGATCTCATGCCTTGCACAGAACTAATCATCACCCACTCTCCCCCTCCTCATGTAGAAGGGCAAGCTCCAAATGATGAATAGGAAATTGATCCTCTTAATAAAAGTTTGATCATGGATATTTGCAGTTTAACTTGCATTGACCTTCAGAAGAAAATTATGCAAGAAAGAAAGAAGCACTTTCTATATGACCTCACACATCCTACTTGCATCAAGGAGAAGGTGATCGTAATGGACACCAGAAAGAATCTCGAAGCAATTTCCACAGCCAACTTGGAATTTGCAAGAGATTCTAAGTCAAACAATAAATATTTGACGGTCAAGAATAGACAAATGGAGAAGAATTTAGAAGCTGCAAGGCAACATATTGAACAAATCTAGGAAGAGGTTCATAAGACAACTCTTACATAGTTGTACTTAGAAGAGCTTCAGGAAGCTATACTTGGTGAAGTTTTAGCTTTGGGTGAAACTATGCGGAACCTCTATGAGGAGTTAGTCACCATGCATGAGGTAGTTGTTCCCTTGCATGACATACAAAAGAAATCAAGGGAGAATAAAAATCTCTAAAAGTTTTTCACTCGGCTATCATTATAGTGCATGAATGGGGAATGTAGTACAGAGGTGTGCAACCTGAGTGATTAGGAAAAAATACACCAAGTCAAATAGGATAAAGTTGAAGTTTGGATGCATATACAAACCAACACACAGCTCGGCACTTTGATGGCCAACATCTTATCCTATTACACATGTTTGTACTAGAAGTGAAAGGAAGAAATGTGGTCAAACCGGAAGTCTCAAAATACTTGGACAAGTTGAAGCATATCGCTACCAAAGAGGACCTGGAAGTCAAAAAACATAACACGTAGAATTATATTGGTGGCCCTACCAAGATCAACACTATGTTGTTCTTATTAAAGAAGGAAACATAAACTGGCTCTGAAATTGTATACCTAGATGCAATGGAGGCTAGAGTTTGATTTCAGCCTAATCCCATCGCAAAGTTTGAGGAGACCATTACACAATACAAAGCTTGGCATCAGTATGTGACTAAAGATTTGCAAGTTGAATTTGTTGAGCTAGAGTTTCCTCAAACTCAAGTTTTATATGTTATTTTGTCTTATTTGGCTTGTTTTATTATACTCTACCCATTTTTGTCTCTTATGGGTATTTGTAATATTGTATTTGAAATAAATTTGTAAGTGGAAGTCGATGTGTCAATCGCGGAATATGAAAGGTTATTAGTTAGAAAAGGACAAAAGAAGTCAAATATTCATGAGGGGAGTCCAAATGTCACATAGGGAGATGGATAGCCATCCCCTATGTTATAATTGCACCCTCATATCTCAGGTAAAGGGTGGGAAGCAAAATCTTGGGAGATTTGCATGGACTCTTGGCTTCTTATGCTTAACATAGGAGGATTATATTTCTTTGGAAAAGAAAGTGTTGCCTTCATGTTCCACTATTGGAGCTATTGCCTTGTCAATTGTAAATGTAGGTATGGAACTTTCACTTTTAATAAAATCTCAAAGCCATCACATCTCCATGCATATGTCATAGATGTAGTAAGATTATTCTTGTTATGTTTGTGATATGTGTTATTTCATTTATGATAATGCTTATGAACTAAGTTTTTTTCTTTCTTATGAATCTTTTTGAGTGTGTGGTTTTTATGTTATTTAGGTCATGGTTATCTTGTGAACTATTTTGTAGGTTAACTTATGATTCTCTTCATTTCTCGTGTGTCTATTTTAAGCTAAGTACTATTACATGCTTCTAAAAGGATCAATTTCTTTCCCTTTGATGTGATGGAACTTCTCCTGCATTACACTTGATACTTCACAAATTCCATACACCTTTTTCCACCAAAGACATGTGTACATCATTCTATGTGTTTATTGTAGCTAAGGTACACTATTAAAACCCACCACTTTGATAACCATCTGTATTTTGGTTGGAGATCCTACTCCAAATTGTTAATTTAGTAGCTCAGTGACAAATTCCAACCATGGTACAAGATTCCTATTTTCTAGGGGACCAATTTTGACTATTGAATCACTCAATTTGGTTAAGGGGAAAGTTTACTTATAAAGAAAATCCCACATATGCACATTTTGACAGGTCAATCCTAACAACAAATTGGACACCCTTGGAATCCTATAAATACAAGTGACCTCAAGATCATTTGGACATCACCAAGCATCTTCTTCTTCTCTTCTTCATTGATTGGTTCACACAGTTCTAAAGTTGGGTCAAGAAAATTGTTTCGCACAGGTCGGAGATTACAAGGTTTGAAGCTTGCACGTATTTCTAGGGTTTTGGGTTACATACACAAGCTTGTCAAAGGAATTTTTCGACTATAGCCACAAGATTCCAGGCTCAAGGTAGCAACTGGAAGTTCTCAGTTGCATGCATACCTCTTCCTCCCTACAACTAGAAAGTAGGGCTAAAAGTTGAAATTTGACGCAAATGACCATAGACAGGGAAAGTTGTCTATGATCTCTATTTATGCTAGAAACATGTTTCCGAATGTTGTTGGGATAATTTTGTTGCATGATATTGTATTGGTCTCATTGTACTCTTTGTTGAACATTTTATGACAATCTAATAGAAGAAGAATTTCAAAGGGCTTCCCCCTTGTGGGGTTTTCCCTGGTCTTTCACGAAACCTGGTGTCTCTTGTTAATGTGTTGATTGTATCCTTTTCATTGCATTTATTGTTCTATATTCAATTATTATTGCTGATTGGAAACATTAATTGTTATTGAAAATATTTCTAATCAAATAATTGAATTGGGCTAAAGTAATTGAAACAACATAGAACAATCTGAAAATTAACATGGTATCAGAGATAAGGTGAAGGACAAGCCCAAAAGGAGACAAGCATTGAAGAAATCATATTTGGAAAGTTGAAGGAGCCTATTTATTCAAGTCAATATGTATTCCTCTTTCTTCAAGGAACATGAGAAGTTGGGTGACTCATCTAACTTTGTTGCATGGAAAATTAGGTTGGAAATCATACCTGGTAACAATGATGTTTTGGAATACATTCCAGGAAAAGTACCTGAGCCTCAAGAGAATGCTTTCGCTACCACCAAGAACAAATACAATAAACGTGAGTTAAAAGAAAATAAAATTATAGTTGATAGTTTACAAGATAGTTTTCTTGCATATGTTGGAAATTTGAGGAAGTCTAAGAACATGTATGATAAGATAGTTGGCATGTATGAAGTCAACAATTTGAATGAAATCATATCCTTGAAATATCAACTCAAAGATATGAATATGAAAAAAGGAGAGTTTGTGCAATCCTACATTATGAGCATATCTCGTCTCAGAGATCAATTGCAAAGAGTTGGAGAAATTGCGCCTGGCAGGGAATTGGTGATTGTTACTCTTAGAGGTCTTCCTCCTATTTGGGAAAACTTCATTACTACTATAAGAAACAACAACTTTTTTTCATCATTTGATGAGATTGTTGGAAAGCTCACTCAAGAAGAATCAATGATGGTTTCTAGAGGCAGGATACAAAATCATGAAGAAGGAGAGTCATTGCATTCATCACTCATGACAAGAAGACGAAGAAAGGGAAAGGAGGTCCATAAAATTCAACAAACCCTCCTCCTTGAACTTCAAATAGAAGGTTTGGAAGATCATGGGAATCATCGCACATCAAATGCTTCAATTCTCATAAGAAAGGCCACTATGCTTGAGATTTCCTTGAGAAGAACAATGGTCCATGCTACAACACTAGAAGCAATAACAACAAGTTTGATGATCGAAGAAGAACATATGACCAAAGGAATGATCACAATGGAAGAGATGAAAGAAAAATATGCTGCAAGTGATCAAGAAGAAGATCTTAGTCCCCGAAAGAAGTCAATATTCTTTGGGTATGAAAGTAATGTTGTCAATCAATATGAATATATTCTTATTTTTTCCCTTACTGGCTCCTCTCCTATGGATTCATGCGATAGTTGGTTGTTAATGGTGGAGCCACTCATCATTTCTATGGGTATAAGGAAGCTCTCTCTAATTTGGTAGAGAGGGAGTCAAATTTGAAAATTATTCTTGCAGGCAATTCCATTCATCTGTCAAAGGCTTTGGGTCCATGAAATTTCATTTAGATTTCGGGGAATCTGTTTTTCTCCATGATTTGATGTATGTTTTGGGATTGAAGAAGAATTTGGTATCAATATATCCTTTGGAAGACAATGGGATGAGGGTTTCCTTCATCAAGGGAAAGTTTCTTAATTGGCTTGTTAGATCACCTATGAGATATGTACTCACATTGGGATCAAGATTTGAAGGACTCTATAGAGTCATTGGAAGACCTCTTCTAACTTTGGTCCATGAAAGTAATCATCTAAGCAAGCTATGGCACCAAATATTGGCCCATATACATTATGATTCTCTTCCCAAATTTAAGAAATTGGTTATGGTATTCTCGATTTTCAAGCCCAACATGATGAAGTATGTCCAATTTGTGACAGTGGAAAGAATACAATGGGACCATTCCCCTCTAGTGAGGACAAGACAAATGACATTATCCATCTCATTCATTTCGACATATGTGGTCTAATGCTCGTGCATTCTATTTTTGGCCATCTTTACTACATCACCTACATTGATGATTTCTCAAGGAAGACATAGATATACTATTTTAAGAACAAGGATGAAGCCTTAAAAATGTTCAAGGAGCTCAAATCCTTGGTCAAAAATCAAATAGGGAATAAAATCAAGATATTCATGTTTGACAGTGGTGGAGAATACATATCAAAGGAGTTCATTGATTTTTGCAAGAAGGAAGGTATCAAGAAAGAGATGAGTGTGCCATGTACTCCCAAACAAAATGGAGTAGCTCAAAAAAAGAATAGGTCTATTGTAGAAGTTGATCGTGCCATGCTTCATCATCAAAAGTTGTCGAAGTTACTTTGGGGAGAAGCAATGAATGTTGTTTTATATGTTCAAAACATGGTACCTCATCAAACATTGTACAATAACACCCACAAAAAAGTGTTCAAAAGCTTCAAGCCCGATGTTAGCCACCTCTGTATCTTTGGATGCCCCATATATTTTCATGTGCTGAGGGATAAAAGAAACAATATAGAAGCTATGGGAAAAAAAGTTATGTTTGTTGGATGTTGTGAAAAATCTAAAACTTTTAGAATATATATTGTTGTTCAAAGGAAGGTTGAAATTAGCATAGATATAATATTTGATGAAGATGTTTCCCTTGAGAAAGTAAGGGACCGTCCTCCATCTCCTCCTCCTGAGAAGAGGAATGATGATATGAATATTTTAGATGGTCCTTCCATGCCCGAATCTAAGAAAAAAATTGTTAATGATCCCATGGAGCTTATGGATCCCTTAGATCCTCCTCCAAGTGACCCTCCCTACTAACAATATGCCACTCTATCTTCGTGACACATTACAGGATGTGAGAGACGAGTTCCCATCTGAAGATAATTTAGAGAAAGGAAGAAGCCATGCAGGTACCTGGGATATGTTGTAGCCATGAGAACTATTATTCAAGTAGAACCTCCAACCCTTGAAGAATTCATGAAAGAACAAGTTTGGAAGGATGATATGGCCAAAGAATATGAATCATTTATGAAGAATGACATATGGGATGTGGTGTCAAGACTGAAGGGGAAATTTGTGGTGACTTAAAAGTGGTTATTTAAGATCAAACATGGAGTTGATGGTAGCATTGAGAAATACAAGGAAATTTTCATGGCTCGAGGATTCTCCCAAAATGAGGGAGAATATTATGACAATATATTTTCACCTGTGTCTCGATATACAATCATTCGTTTGATAGTTTCTCTTTCCGCAAGTCAAGGATGGACCCTTCATTAGATGGATGTGAAGAAAAAATTCCTCCATGGTGATCCAGGTGGATGTTGGTGGCCACCCACCTATCCCACTTTGACCCCCACAACTCTCTTTCAGTTTTTCAGTTTCCATAATTGTAGCACAATTTACTATTTTTAGCACTTTTTTAGGTCCTGAACTTCCAAAGCCGTTTTGAGGCCCTAAACGACGTTTTTTTGGAAATTGGGAGAAACATGGGTCCATGGACTAATGTTTCTCTTCCCAAAGTTGTAGTGCTTGGATAGATCTTTCCAACAAGCTATTGTACACGTCAAACAAAGATCGTATGCCAAAGTTACGACCCCGGGAAATTGATGTACCAATTTACCCAAACGGGGCCCACAATTTGGCGTTTCATCTTCTAGGGTTAGGTTTTGGGAAGTTAAGGGTATTTCATTATTTATCAACAATAAATAGGCCTTCGAGCCTCATTGTAACAAAGTTCAGAGGCATGTAGCTGCCACATTTCTTCTTAGAGATAAGCTACCATCACCCTAATTGGTTTATTTCCATTTTTGCTTGTAAGCATATTTCAGTATTTTACATTAATGAAATGAAGTATTATTTCCGCTACATCTCTGTGTTTATGGTTATCTATGTAATTTTTTGCGTTCCTGTTTAAATCCATATCAGTGGTATCAGAGTGGTCTGCTTTTTTCTCTATTATTCCTTGCATGTCCTCAACGAGGTTGGGATATAAGGAGTTATGGCTTGAACTGGTCGAACCTTTGCAATACCAGCCTCGCAAAGCTCGACGGCCTCCCATGGTGGATGAAAAGAAAGACAAGGGGGTAGGAGATCCTATCAAAATCTTGCTCGAAGAAGCCCTCGAGCGACAAAGGAACGTGATGATGACAGCTTTGTGCAGATCCTTCAGCGGCTACCCAGAGCCGACGCATCGACTTCCAACAGCTACTCTGGAAATGCCACACCATTTAAGGTACAAGTTAATTTTGAAATCCCCGTATTCGAGGGTTAAATAGACGTAGATGTCATAGATAAATGGTTAAATGTGCTAGATGGGTATTTTTCTGTTCATGAATTTTCAAGTCGGGAAAACATTGTTTTCGCTCTTCTCAAAGCAGCCCCCCACGTCAAGGATTGGTAGGAAACCTACTGCGAGCAGAAGAATGAAAGTACGGGCTCACTACTTTTAGTTGCACCCACTTTGGATTCATTCTAGGATGCCGTCATGGAGCGGTACTACCCTGTCAAAAGCTATGAGGACAAATACATCAAATGGACCACACTGCGGCAGGGAAGGGACCAAGATATGTCGAGTTCACAAACATTTTTCATACCCTTCGCACATAGTTGGGTATCAAGGACTCTGAGCTACATTTGGTACTCAAATATTGTGGCTACCTACACATATACATCCAGGAAGAGATGGAGTTCCTAAACATCTCCTCACTCGGCACAGCACACCGATACACTATCAAAATCAAGTAAAAGTTCAAACAGAAGAAGTGAAACTTTGGATTTGCAAATCCGAAGACCAAAGGACAAAGCCAAAGTGGGGTGACCCAAGACAACCTGTCGAAGCAAGAAAAAAACAACACTACGAAGTCGAAGAAGGACACAGAAAATTCGTGTCAGTTCCACAAGAGTCCCACTCATAACACAAGTGAGTGTCGGACCAAGTAGTTGCTGGTGGCCAAGTTGGAGGCTTCAAATTTAGTTGCATGTTCTGACCCTGAGTCATAACCTGATAAGGGGAATGGCAAAGGGAAGCAGATCATTGATGCGGAGCCCAGCATCATCATTGCCACCACCAAGATCCAGAAGAATGAGCTCGAAGACCCAGAGGAGGGGGAGCGTCTTTTCCACTCATAGATGTGGGTGAAGGGTTTGTCATTACAATTCATTGTCGACAATGGCAGCCAAAAGAACCTCATTTCAGCAGAGGTTGTGAAGAGGTTGGGCCTACTAAATACACCACACCTATAGCTGTACAGTATCGGTGGCTTCATGAAGGACGAGATCTCAAATTTCGCCAATAGTGTCTCCTTCCCTATAGCATCAATCCCTTCATAGATGAGGTATTGTGTGATGTTACACCTCTGGATGTTTGTGATGTACTATTAGGCCAGCCATACTTGTGGAGGAGACATGTTGCATATGAGTCAAGGCCTCGTGCTGTCATTATTTCTTTGTGTAATTCATTATACAGGATATTGGAGGTAGCCCCACCTACTGCCACCTCTTTGATCACTACCAAGAAAGGCAGCAAGCTCATCTCCCAAACTAGAAATTCATTTTTCGCCTGGTTCACTCCCAAAGTAAGGGGAAGATCATCACCACATCCATGACCCTTGTGAAGGGTTCCTCCATGCAACAGCAACAGCAAAGGGATATGGTCATGACAGAACACAGGAACAACTTCTCCTCACCCACAGGGGTACCACACAAGCTTTAGGTGGGCAACAAATTCTGGTTACATCTACAAAAAGAACGCCTTACAAGAGCCCATCAGAAGCTCCACCCATGCCTACATGGTCCTTACACCATTACCAAGGTTGTGGGAAACAAAAATTTGGAGTACATCATTCCTCCATTCCTTCACTTGCTCCGAGTGTTCAATGTGGATTTTCATCAACCATGCTTCCCACCATTACTAGACACATCAGATATTGTAGAACAGCTCACCAGAGACCCAACTCAGCAGAAGCTTCCTCATCTTAGGGAGGAACTCAACGCAATGGGGACCATTGCTTCCTAAGGGGGGAGGAATTATCTAGGTGGATGTTGGTGGCCACCCACCTATCCCACTTGGACCCCCACAACTGTCTCTTTCAATTTTTCAGTTTCCGTAATTGTAGCACAATTTACTATTTTTAGCAGTTTTTCGGGTCCTAAACTTCCAGAGTTGTTTTGAGGCCCTAAACAACATTTTTTGGGAAACTTGGGAGCAACATGGGTCCATGGACCGATGTTGCTCTTCCTAGAGTTGTATTGCTTGAATAGACCTTTCTAACGAGCTATTGTACATGTCAAATGGAGATTGTATGCCAAAGTTACAACCCTGGGAAATTTATGTACCAATTTACCCAAACGAGGCCCACAATTTGGCATTTCATCTTCTAGGGTTAGGTTTTGGGATGTTAAGAGTTTTGCATTGTTTCTCAACAATAAATAGGCCTTCAAGCCTCATTGTAACACAGTTCAGAGGCATGTAGCCACCACATCTCTTCTCAAAGATAAGCTACCATCGCCCTAGCTGGTTTACTTCCATTTCTGTTTATAAGCATATTTCAGTATTTTGCATTAATGAAATGAAGTATTATTTCTGTTGCATCTCTTTGTTTATGGTTATCTCTGTAATTTTTTGTCTTCCTGTTTAAATCTGGATCGCATGGTATGTTACAAGAAGAAGTCTATGCATGCATCAACAATTATTTAGTGAAGCTAACATTCACAAGAAGCAATGTTGATCCCAACCTCTACTTCAAGGTAGTCCAAGGTATGTTTTTTATTTTGGTTTTATATGTTGTCGATCTATTCTTGATAGCTAGTGAGCCCCTAATGATCGAGTGTAAGAGGGAGTTAGCCTTTGAATTTGAGATGAAGGACCTTGGACTCATGCACTACTTTTTGGGACTTGTGGTGTAGCAAAGGCCTGGTGAGGTTTTCCTTTCACAAGGAAAATATGTCATGAAGATGTTGGAGATATTTGGAATGGTAGAATGAATATCCCTACCCACACCGATGGAAATGAATTTCAAGAATTTGTGGAGAAGCTACAGGACCTGATTTGGTGAATCCATCCAAGTATAGATAGTTGATTAGGCTCTGATGTTAAGTTAGTGAATACCCATTCAGACATATGCTATGCAGTGAACACGTTGATTCAATTCATGATCAACCCCCCCCCCATGCATATTGGATCGTTCCCAAACAAATTTTGAGATATTTACATGGGACGATCTCCCTTGGTCTAAGATATTCTATTGGAGATGTTCGACTTCATGGATATATTGATGTTGACTGGGCAGGAAACATTTTCGATGGGAAAAGTATGTTTGGATGTTGTTTTAGCCTTGGATCTTCCATGATATATTAAATGAGTAGGAAGCAGAAGCTTGTAGCACTAAGTACCATTGAGGCAGAATACATTGTCACTATCATGGCTAGTTCTGAAGCAGTTTGGTTGAGAAAGCTCTTTGTGGAGTTATTTGAGCAAGTCTTAGACATTACAATGATATATTGCGATAACAAGAGTGGGATCCGTCTAGAAGATAATCATGCATTTCATGATAAGTCCAAGAACATAGAGATTTGATATCATTACATTCGATACATGGTGCAGAGAGGAATCATTATATTCCATCATATACTGACATATGAGAATGTTACAGATATTCTCACCGGGGATTTTCCAAAAGGGAAGCTCTTAGTCTTCAGAGAGAAGCTTGGACTAACATATGTGACCCATCCTAATAAGGGGCATTGTTGATCGAGGACACTGAGTCAACTCTTCCCCCCTGTTTGAGCTCCCAGGGTGTGGACTTGAGATGGAGGGCTCCTGGGGTTGAGGGGTTTCTGGACAATAGGATATCACCCATATCTGTCACTCATAAGGTGTATGTTATCCATGGAAAATTTTAGGGCCTATTATTCTCAGGTGGGCTAGTTTTCCATGATTTTTCCAAAAACAAGATTCGGAAATTTCCATTTTTTATAAAAATGATTCACCCAAACTTTACAATATAAAATTATTTAACCTTAAAAATTTCCTACATTATATAGAGAGTATATATAAAATCATTATAAATTTTAATAATTTTACAAATACATCAATAAACATTTCATAGTTTGCATATTACAGATTAGTGAGATTTGCCAATGTTTATAAACTTCAATATAGTTTTCCATCCTTAAAATTTTTCCCGGTGTTATCCTTGTCTACTTTGACAAGTCGAGTATCTACCCTATCTTGGTCTTTGTAGAGTATACCTCAGTTGGAATCATACCCTCAATATGGGATTTTTCTAATTATCCCTCCTTGTCTAGTCAATGGGTTGAGGAGCCTTGGGGGTGTGTGATCCTTACCTTTGGTAAGTTGGGTATCTCACCCAAGCTTAGATTATGATGAAATTTTTCTACTACATGACTCTTGAGGGTCATTGTTAGGAAGATTAGCAGCAAATAGGATGGGTTGATATGTGCTCCCCTATATCACCTATTGTTAGATATGGGGTTGAAGATGTTTAACTCCCACATGAGACTTCGGGTATAGATGTGCTCCCCAATGTAGTTTCAAGTTGAGATGTGCTCCCTGATATTGTTTTAGATTGAGATGTGCTCTCCAAATTTATAAAGGGTGGTATCTAATGCTCCCCGACGATTCTTCTTCTTTAGATTCGAGAATATTTCAACAAATAGAGTTGAGTAAATATGGGACATGATATGATTACATGATGCACATTATTATTACATGATGAAATTGGAATTTCTCCCTAGATGAGAGGGAGTGTTAATTTGGAAGCTGAGTGGAAAATTCCAACCATGGGATTAGATTCCTCTTTTCAAGAGGACCAATTTTGACTATTGAAGCACTCAATTTGGTTAAGGGAAAGTTCTTATGAAGAAAATCCCACATATGCACATTTGGAAAGAGCAACCCTAACAACAAATTGGACACCTTTGGAAGCCTATAAATACAAGTTATCTCAAGCTCATTTGGACATCATTAAGCATATTCTTCTTCTCTTCTGCATTGATTGGTTCGCATAGGTCTGAGGTTGGGTCGAGGAAATTGTTTTGCATAGGTTTGAGATTACAATGTCTGATGATCGCACGTGCTTCCAGCGTTTTGGGTTTCAGCCACAAGCTTGTCAAAGGAAATTTTCAACTGTAGTCGCAAGCTTGCAGGCTCAAGGTAGCGACTGGAAGTTCTCGATCGCACGCATACCTCTTCCTCCCTATGACTAGAAAGTAGGGCTAAAATTTAACATTTAACCACCGTTGACCCCAGTTAACTTCAAACAGGAAAAGTTGTCTATGATCTATATTGATGCCAAAAACATATTTTTGAATTTTGTTAGGATAATTTTGTTGGATATTGTATTGGGCTCATTTTACTCTCTACTGAACATTTTATAACAATATAATAGAAGAAGAAATTCAAAGGGATTTCCCCCTTGTGGGGTTTTTCCTTGGTCTTTGACCAAACCTGGTGTCTCTTGTTGATGTGTTGATTGTCTCCTTTGTCATTGCATTTACTATTCTATCTTAAATTACTATTGATGATTGGAAACATTACTTTTTATTGAAAATATTTCTAAATGAATAATTGAATTGGTCTAAAGTAATTGAAACAAAATAGAACAATCTGAAAATTAACACAAATAGTGTGTGGTCTAATTGGGACTTCACATCGAGGAGACCCCCTCCCCTATTGGAAAATTCTAGCACCGCCAAGAGGCTATTTTTATTTTGTATTCATTCACAGAAGGTTGCAATGGCTTGTCATGTTTGTTGTTGGTGTCCCAAATTGCCCTATTTTTACCCCATTTCTATAAACACTAACCTTTGTTTTATCTCAACTTAAACCTCTCTTTCTTGCACTAGTCCAAGATAACTACCTATTCCTGCCTAGGCTTCGTATTTTACATTAAGATTTATTAATCATTTTTACATAGATTTCATGCCTATTAAGTACCTCTTGTAACTTCTGATAGTTTCCTAGAAGTAATTGAGGAACTTAGTGTTAATTATGAGTTAGTATGATAAATGCAGGCACATTCCTACACCGCCACGATGATTGTTTAGAGATTTCCATGATACGAATCTTTCCACGTGGCCTTTTTGATCCATAACTTCGAGTTCGGTTGCTAATCAACTGAGGATGGATTTCAGAGGCACACAATCAAGGATGTTTGCCAAGGATGGTCTACGGGTAGCGAAGACCATGTTCCATTATAACTGTTAGCTGATTTTGTAATGTTCGATTATTAGTTTGTTTGGCCGAAACGCCTAAATAAGAAAAATGGTTGTAATTAGTGGAAGACTGCTAAGGCCGAAAGAATGTATAAAATATAGATTGTAGGTAGAACTAGTTAGCTATCCTTAGACTGTAATTTGATTTTTCTATGTAATTTGGTATCGCCCTCAGCTCTGGGCTAGACTCACATTACTATGTACATTTGTTGATGAAGTAATACAAGGAATCTGCCATGTTATACATGCACTATATTCAATTTATCTTTGATGCGTACTTGAGTGCTGAATTTGTTCGTTTATTAAAAGGGAAACGAGCTGGTTGGCTAGGGCCCATCTAACCCAACTCGTTTACCCTTGCGCTTTCGTAATTGGAAAGATTGTATGGATATTTACCTTTGAAATTGCATGGTGTGAACAGCTTTATGTTTATTTCTAAAGTTCTTATTTAAATCTATTTTGGAGTTAAGTGTGAAATAGATCCATGGCTTGGGAGTTAATTGAGTTATTTTTTTCTATAATTCTTTCTCGCATTTCTTTACTCACAGTTCTTATCTCGATTTTCTTCCGCTCGGATCGTGCAGGAAGCCCTTTTCCTATACCAGTGCATGTGATTTCCTGCACTCTGGTTTAGCCATTTATTTTACAGCAAAAATTACATTTATTTCCCATATTATCATTTCAGTTATTTTCGCAAGCAAATGGTTTGTTAATTACAGTAATCGTCTTCAGCATTGAAAGTATATTTGTAAAGGATCTAAGAACAATTGCATGAATTTATCATAGACACATTATACTTGCATTTCATGCTTTATGACCAAGGAACACAAATACTTTAAGTGGATTGCCGAAGTTAGATGATACATGCAAGATCACTTAGACTACTACTTTGACTACTTCAAGTTGTTCTCACTTCACGAAGTTTACTTCCTTTGCAAGATTTAATTAATTAAAGCATTTCCTTTCCATAGATAATTTATCTCAAAGTTTCATTTGCAATTGCAATTCTTTTTCAGCAAGTATTTCAATCTTTTCGAAAGTAAATTAGAAACTTGGTGAAGGAAACTTTGCCTCGGTGCAAGAGTTGGTCTCTTGTCACAGAAATAGAGTTCTCTAAGCCCTGAGGCTTAGAGCACCTCCATAGAGACATAAATCTTCAATACGAAGGTAAAATATACTTTTACAAAGAGGCATTGTACCTGCACTAGTGTAAGCACATTGCAATAGTACAAGGACGAGTTTTTTGTGTAGAAGGAAGATCAAGAGGAAGACAAATCTCTGCAAGGGCCCACTTTTCAAGTTGTTAGCCATCTAACTAAAGATAAACATAGCATTTCCTTTCAACATTTCAGATTGCTTCAGTTATGTGAAAGCTCCTTTACTTGATTTACTTGCAAATTGTTCTTTTATATTCCAACACTAGAGTTTCTTTGGTGTCAATTTCCTTTAAAGATTGTTTTATGTCTGATTCTGCAAACATTTCCTTTAATAAGTAGGACTGAGAATAGGAAAATTTCATACCACCTCTGGCATTGCCTGTGCTTCGTCTCTAAATTTACAAAACCCTCGGGTTGAAAATTAAGTGTTGAGGAGTTTGCTTAAGTGCAATTCCTACACCCAACATTTTGGCACCGTTGCCGGGGAGGTGATTTGAATTGGTAAGAATTTTCTGTTTTTGTAATAGGGGTAAGTATACTATTATTTTTTCCTGCAGTGTGCTTCTCTTGTTTGGAGGAATTGATAGGTGCTGAGTTTTTTTTTTTTTAAGATTGCAGTTTTTTATTTGAATTTCATTTTGTCATTTTTTTAAATGAATGCCTAAAATAGGTAGGGGTCTGAATCCCCTAGGGGCCAATGAAACACTGACAAATATAAAACCAAATCTCATATTGGGCCTTCTTTTGCAGGCAAAAAGTCCAAACAAATTCATACTCATCGCGCAGGAATAGTCCATTTGGGTTGTGGTAGGAGTAGTCCAGGTGCGACACAACCCATAAAGGGGAAGAAGGAGGCTATTAGAACCCATAGTCAGCCTTCTCAGCCTGTTGAGAGTGGTTCATGTAGAAAAACAACAATGGCATATCACGAAGACCATGCAGAAGGAACTGGTGAAAATCAGGTAAATGAGGAACAATCCACTTTTGGATTCCCGATTGTGGATCCTAATACACAAGTACAAATGAAAAATATTCCACCATCAACTCTTCCTCATTTTTATGGTAAGGTACATGAAGACCCAGACTGTTTCTTATTCGAGTTTGATATTTTTTGTAGAAGTTATGATTATTCATCTGATGCCAAGAAGTTAAAGTTGTTTCCTGCAACTCTCAAGGACGCAACACTCCGCTGGTTCATGGGACTAGGAGGAAGCACTATATCTTCTTGGGAGAAAATGAAGAGAGTGTTCTTGTCAAAATATCAGGAGTATTGTAAAACTAGAGATATTTAGGTTGAAATCTTTACTATTATGCAAAATTATGATGAGACTCTAGAGGACTACTTGGAGAGATTCTTGTATATCCTTCAAAGGTCAAAGCGCAAAATTGATCCATGTACCATTAGAACCTTGTTCTTACGTGGCCTTACTGATGATGTTAGGAACAATTTAAATCTATTAGGACAAGGGGATATTGCTCAAAAATATTTTGATCAAATATGTGACTTATGCAGGAAATTCTCGAGGAACCAATATAGATCTGGTAAAGGAATTCGGAATAGAAACAAGAAAACCAAGTCTACTGATGTTATGACTATTGGATTAGAAAACAAAATGGATAATATGAAAATTAAAATAATGAATGTTGTTAGTAAACAAATAGACTCTTTGAAGTTTCAGCAAAAATTGTGGAAGAGCAAGAGTCATTGGCTATTTTATGTCCAAGATGTAGAAGAAAGCATCCTTTAAGAGAATGTCCTCTAGATATTAAAGAAACCAATAAGTGTGAAATTTGTGCAGAGGACCATGCTACAGAAAAATGTCCCTCCAGACCTGGGCTGAAAGTTGTACTTGAAGGAGGACAACCTAAAGCCGAATCATTGCATGCTATGGGAGCATGAAGAAAATGGCCTCATGTAAGTGCAGGTATGGTTCCTAAACCTCCACCACATTTTTTTGGTTATAATGCACACTCGTATTCCTATCCTAACACTGGTCACTTTCAACACTGGCAGCATGGGAACCAATATCAGTATGGACAACCCTCCCAATCTTAGCAACAAGGATGGAGAGGGCCAAACCATTCACATCGTTCACATCATTCCTATCCTGCACCTATGCAATCATACCCTCCTACATATGCACCTTACCCAATGCCACAACCATCATTACCTCAACTAAGTCAACCTATGCCACCATTACATTTACCTCCACTGTTTTGACCTTCTCAGCTGCCTACTCAACCTTTACCCAACCCTAATAATAAATTGGTACAAATGATCCATTCTATGAACCCACTTTCTTCATTCAGATATCAGAATATTCCAGTTAGAGTCAATGATCTCCAATTGAGATCAGGGAAGGTAGTAACCTCAGAAAATCAAAAGTAGCCTATGGTAATTATAGATGAGAAAGGAGAGGAGGAAACTCCTAACCATTCTAAAAAAGATAACACCATTCATCCTATCCTTGTGCATTCTAAGCCCTTTTCATCTTCTTCCAACCAACCTCCCTATCTAGAGAGGCTAGTTGTGGAGAAGAAATACCGCATTCCTGAGTCTAGCCTGGCTTCTGAGCTTAGGACCCTTGATGTAGGATAAAATGCATGGTGTATGGAGAATGGAGATACCCTCAAAGGTCTTCCCAGGACCTTTGGAAGACTGTAAGATTATCTACAACCGTCACAAAGTTACATGCATGTTCATAAACAATAACTAACTATCAAAGTAGGATAAATAGATTACCTCAAGCTTCCATGTAGATTTGCTGGAGAGCACAATGCATCTAGGTGGAAGTCCCCTGAGCTGACTCTATATTAAGTCCTGAACATAGAAGAGACAAGCATAATCACAGCATACAACTCTAATAATTAATACATGAATACATAAAAGAACATCTAGTTACACATAACTAAGTTACTCATGCTAAAAGGTATTGGACAAACAACTAAATGAATGATAGTACCAACACCAAGGAGTAGACAGTACAACTCTAGTTCTATATTAATGTCGGAAGAGTGATTACAACCATTTTTTGCATTAGCCTTCCCTTACCCTCCAACTTCTCTCCCTCCCTCCCTTCTTACCAACTTCTTATGATTTGAGACAATGCTCAACAAGCAAGTATGCTATCCTTTCAAATGATCTGACCCCTATCACCATAGCCCTAGCTTTGCTTATGTATAAATTGAGTTAGGGTTGCCAAGTTCCTACATGAGTTCCTTAGGGTAAAAGCAATGAAGTTTCCATGCTTTTCAGCTCTTTCCCATTTGCCTCCTTCATTAGGATTAGAAATCCTCCAAATAGGTCAAACTTGAGATGTTTCCTTGCATTTCTTGAGTAGATTTAGGAGCAAATATCGAGATATTTATGAGTCAATTCGCTCCTTTGACCTTTATAACTTCACTAGGATCCACTAACATTGTTCCTGAACTAACAACTAGAGTTAGTATTGTCACTAATGCACCCTTAAGCTTACAGACAAACTTTATAAAGCAGGTTGTCAGTGTATAGCCAGCGTTAGTGTGGAAATAAGGAATGTGATCTTGGTCTTTGCTTTAGCTATAATGTCTTTCCCCTTTGAGCTGATGAGGGGATCACTTTGTTGTATAATAGATGCCCCCTAAAGTGTGAGAACAGAGGCTGCTATGATGGCTGAAATACTTTACTTAACTGTAATTTTCCTTCTTCGACAAAAAGAAAGAGAGGATTGGAGCTTCGGGTGGTATGGAAAACCTGATACAACACATATATATAAAACTACTAAAATCATGTCCTAAGTTGGGCATTCCCATGCTCAGTAGCTATGTCAGAGTGATTTTCTCCAAAGAGATATGACAATGCTGGCCACTGATAAGCACAATGCAGATCCGATGTCATAATAGAATCATCCTGATAAGTTGTCTCCAAAAAACAATATACGCAACTTGGGAGAGGAAACAAGGCTGAGTGATGCAAGCCTCTACCCAAGGTCTTGATTTCCACTTCACCAAATAGCATAGATCGATACATGTGAATATATGCGTTGATGTTGAACATGCATGAAAACATCTGAATACCAGTCAATAATGGAGACTATTAATGGACGCGAGGAAGGCCACCAATAATGGTGATGGTCTCCAAGATGCATAGTATAATCTAACGAGTGTGAAATATGTTTTTGTTGTCGAAAACCTGTAGAATCGCTTAACCAAGAGCCAATAATGAGAACCCCTGATCAAACATAAGGAAACCTATCATTAATGTCTTCAAGTACCAAGGCACTGAATGTGTTTCTAGGTTGTCTTCCTAGATATAGTGTTGAAGTCGATAGGAAGATACCTGTCGAAAGGTAGGCAATAATGTGTCCTACATCAATCAACACGAAACAGGACAAGAATGATTTGTTTTTTGAGGAATCTTTGAGCATTGGGTCTAAACAACATAGGGCATGACGAAAGGATATGCTTGATGGGTTGATGGAGGAAACAAAAGGTTAACCCTTGAACAATAGAACGCACGACAACGGTTTTAACCATGCAGCACTAGACTCATGAACACCAAAGAATGCTAGGATATAGAGATGCAATAACATCGGGGTATTTAGGCTAAATTCATAAGATGGTAAGATTCATATTGAGAGGTTATCACAAGGAAGGTTTATCTGAGGGAGTGCCATGTTCAAGGGAACGATTGCTACCAAACCACGCTTTCTAATACTGAATGCAGTTGTATTGTCTACTTTCCCCATCTGATTAGTTTAGTGAGTCCAAATTCGGAAACTCATCGATCTTTTCATATTTTAAGAGTCTAAAAAGGAAAGCAAAAAGAGCGAATCTATGCCCTATCTGATTAGTTTAATGAGTCCAAACAAGAAAATTCATTGATCTTTTCATGTTTTGAGAGTCTAAAAAGGATCGTAAAAAGAGTGACTCTATATCTTGTCTATGTAATTTAAAGAGTCTAGCCTAGACAACTCAATGGTCTTTTCATATTTAGAGAGTTTGAAAAGATCGTAAAGAATGACTCCATGGTGGTCCCTTTGTCATAGTTGTTAACCGGGTGTGACAAAAAGTTAATAGTATACCCAGATCGATTACTTTTCCATGAGTTAATCTATTGAATCCCGATAAAGAGAAACCTATGTTCAATAGATGTCGACCTCATTTTGTTACGAGTACGAGGAGATGGACTAAACTCATTTTTTGTCGTGAATTTTTAATGAGTCATGCGACGACAAACTCAATACCTTCATCAAATTTTAACAAGTCAAATGAAGAAAACTCAATACCTTCATCAAATTTTAATGAGTCAAATGAAGAAAACTCAAAGTATCTTTTTCAGTTTATTGAACAAGGAAAAGAGGTAAAAGAACTTTTCATTCCTTCTTCATAGATTTAATGAGCCCGAAGAAGGGGAAAAACTCGGGGATTTTTCGATTTAAGAGTGAGAAATGGTCCCAAAAAAGCAAGTGTTATTGTTGCTGCCATAGATTTTTAACGAGCCCGATGATAAAAACTCAAGATTTTTCAGTTTAACAAGTGAGAAAAGTACCTAAAAGAATGCTCGGGTCATCTTTATAAATTTTTAACGAGCCTAAAGACAAAACTCGGGATTTTTTCAGTTTTATGAGAAAGAAAAAAGTGCCTAAAAAGACTGCTCTAGTGATATTTTTCAGTTTAATAGGCTAGAAAAAGAGTGAAAAAGAGTTGCTTGGACCGTTGTCATATGTGTTTAACAAGCCCAGCGATGACAAACTCGAGGATTTTTCAGTTTTAAAGCGAGAAAACATCCCATAAAATAACATGCTCATATCTTCTTTGTAGTAGTTTAACGAACCCAAAGAAGGAGACTCAAGGTTTTTCGGATTAACAAGCAAGAAAAATACCATAAAAATAATGCTTGTTCTTCTTCATGGTAGTTTAATGATCCCAAAGAAGGATACTCTAGGTTTTTCAGATTAATGAGTAAGAAAAATACCATAAAAAGAATGATCACTCTTCTTCATGGTAGTTTAACGAGCCCGAAGAAGGAGACTCGAGGATTTTTCGGATTAACGAGCAAGAAAAATACCATAAAAAGAATGCTCGAGTCGTCTTGATCTCATGCTTGACAATAGAAGGGTCTATGCCATGCATTTCCTCATAAGACCAAGGGAAAACATCGTGGAAGTCCTTAAACTGGTAGGTGAAGCTCACAATTTCCTCAGGATTGCATTCTGCTCCAATCTGGATATTGTCCATGATTCCTGTCTTAACAGAAATATTGATGAGCAATGTATTTGAAATATTGCCCATGTTTCCTTCTGCCTCCAAAGTTTGGATGGTCGTATAAGGTGAGGAAATGATTTCTGGTATGTCAGGGGACAGAATTTGAAGAGGCATCGTGTCTGAATCAGATATCAAGACACGATGGTGCGAATCCTCCTAAGGCCACTCTTCTAAACTCATGATTTCTCAAATAGATTCATCCGTAGGTAGGACTTGATTGAGTGGATCGAAAGGAGTGTTTATGGGAGGGGTAGTGGTATCATTTGTCGTAACAAAAGTGATCGGAGATGTGGATGTAGATTGAATGGCTTGGTATCCAAATTCAGTTGGTGATAGTGGCATTTGTTCTCCGTATGTGTCAATTTCTGAAGGAGTCAATAGGATCCATGGATCAATCTGTTCATGAGGAATAGATGAAAGCATGTTGACCATCTATGAAACCTTGGGCGGATGAAGAGGGAAACAACCCATGAGGGAAGAAGCCTTTAGTAGACCAGTACTGATACTGACGTAAGAGTCAATTACACCACCTACTAGGGGTACAAAGCCGCTTGGTAATGGGGAATAATCAGGGGTGCAGAAAGATGGTTGATCTACTGTAACTACCTTTCCATCCAATGGAAATAGGATGATGTGAAAGACAGTAGATATGATGGTCGTCATGGCATATGTCCAACTGCGACCCAGCAAGAGATTATAGGCGATTTTTTTATCTACGACTTGTATGTCCACCGTTGCCATTTTCCCATACAAAGTGATGGAGTAGCTAACTAGGTAACCTTTTGGGATGAAAGTGTGGCCGTCAAAAGCTTTAAGGGAGTTTGATGGCGGGGATAGGGTTGGAGAACCCAGAGTGAGCCAACATGAAGCCGACATGATGCAAGTAGAAGCACCCTTGTCAATGACAGTTCTGTGTATACCTTTACCTTTCGAAAAAATTTGCACTTGAAATGCAAGCTAGTGGGAAAGGGGAGGTTTACATTTTTCCATGTTGAAAACTGCAAGCCTGGAATCCTATGGGTCGATACCACCAATAGCCGAAAGCAAAGCTTTCCTTTGTGTTGGGCATATTTGTAATACTTCAAGCACTGACATAGCCAACGGCGCTTGTGCCAAGTCTTCTACAATTATGTAGTTTTGGATGGCATGTGCAGATGTATTGTGCGTTGTGCATCAAAGTTCCCCTTTCAGGGGGTGAATTACAAGGTCAGCAACCGACATTTCGATATGAAAATTGTTCGGCGGCGGTGGGTTTTGACTTGAGGAAGGTTCCTCTGCATGAGCGACAGGAGCTCCATAAGATTTGGCTCTTGTTTGTAAATATACCGTTTCAAAGGTGTAAACGGTAGAAGATCCTTCACCCGCTGAAGGATGTTGTGAACCACCATTGCCCCCTGGCGGGGGTTGAGGTTGGTTTGCGATAAGGTTTTGCTACTGCTGAGTGAGGCAATGATTATTAAGGACAGTGGGGGTCATACCAATATCCTTTTGAGCAATGTATTCTGTGCATTCCTGAGGACGCGGGCAGCTATAGGTCATGTGGTCTTCAGCACAGATTTTGCAAGGGAATTGGACGGGTTTATCCTTTCCATCGTCAGAGGGTGCAACAACCTTCTGCTTTTGGTTATACTTCTTTGTTGACTACTCTTCAAAAGGAGCAGTCTTTTTCTTATTCTTCTTGTTCTTACCACTAGGATTTTGCGTAGACTACACAAAGTTTATGGCGGTGGTGGGAAGAGCAGTCGATTTGGTAGAGGGCTCCACTAACATCTGGACAATGTGACCATTGAGTTGTTTTACAGCAGTCACAGAGGTTGCACCGACAATCCCATCGGCGTGCGCTCCGGGGTGCTGAGTAGCAGAAGCATTGGAGTTGAGAGGTGCATTGGGGATTACGCCGTAAAGAGTGCCAGATTGTGAATATATCAGATCTAAGTGTTGGGCACGAAGTATGGATTGGTCTTTTGTGACCGCACCACCTAAAGTGACATCTTTAGCAATTTGCAAGAGTAGGGACTTGCAGAACCAGTCCACTAAGAGATAGTCTGGGAGGGGAACTTCAATTAACCTCTGCCTACGTCTCCATTCATGTATATGATCAGAGATGTGGGTGGTAATATCCTGACATAGTGAAGTGAGGAGCTTTGTCCCAGTATCATAGCGGATGGGTAGCTAGAAGTGCTTTAAGAATTCCATCGCTAAAGCGTCGAAGGTATTTACTACCGCGTGTAGTAACTCTATGTACCACTTAGCTGTGTTACCAGTGAGGGTGTGGGGAAAAAGACGTAACCGCACACTATCGTCCACCATGGAGTTGGAAACACACCAAAGATGATAGGTGGTGATGTGAGTGCTCGGATCCTCCCCTTGTTTCCCTTCGAAATTGGGGATGTCTGTTGGTATCTTATGCAGGATCAGCCGCCAAAGTAAGTTGTGGTAGATGGGGTCATTTGTAAATTTGTTCAAGTCGGGGATATCCAACGTTTCCAAGAAAGGCAAAGTGTGTGGTGCCCCCGACTAGGACCAAGGCGATGACATATGACTTGAGGAACCTTGCGGTCCTCCCATCGTTTAAGTCCCAATATTATATATAGGCTTCGTAGTATAGTAGTTGCCCTAGAGTATGGCGTTGTAGTGTGGATTTCCATGGGGAATCTAATGTTGGGGTATAGAATTGCCACCAGGATAAGCAATTTCCCCTTGACTCATTTGAATTTGTGAGTAGGGTGCCCCCACGGATTGGTTGGGACCTCCTTGAGGATTCCCGCCCACCACAGAACTAACCATATGTCCTTGGTTGACATAAGGAACACTCATGTAAATCAATGATTGACCATGCATGCCTGAGAATGGAGGGCGAACTGCTACATTCTCGACTGGTATGTGCATATTGGGAATTCCCCCAGATACTTGATTCTGGGGGATTGAACTATACAATGGTTGTCAACCATATTGTTGGTGGACGAGAACTGCGCTAATAGTGCTATATTGGGCGTTATAAGGAGCACTATATGTAACACTTGTCAAAGGTATACAGTTTGACACTAAAGGGGTGGAACCTGGCATCAGCTGGGTTCCACTCGTGGAGGGTGTCATGTGAGTGGTTGTACCTAGGACAAATGGGATAGCGGGGTTCGCCATCAATGGTGTGGTGGTCACTATCGATTAGGGAGGTGGTGGAGGACCGAAAGTGCCCACAAAGTTCCATGATCCATTAGTCGTCGATGGGATGGATGGAAATGTTCCTTCTAAAGAGACATGGAGTACAGGTGCCACGAGAACCAACAGTGGGTCCAACGGATTCGTGAATGGAGGGTTAAAGGGAGGCAGAAATCCTTCGATAAAGAAATCCTCCAGCAAACATGAATCGTTGGTTGTCCAAATAGATTCCATGTGAGATCAAGAAGACTGATTCCCCGAAGATGGGGAATCTGGTTCATTGGAGCACGGAAGATTTTCCACAATGACTGGAGGAAGTCCTAACAATCGTCTAGATTGACGACGAGGGCCAGATGTAGCCACAGTGACCTTTAATTTTTATCAATAAATTTTATCGTGATATTTGTTAAAGTCTCAATGATAGCACAAAGGTACCTAAAAAATAAAAAATAAAAAAATACACTAAGTTGATCAATCAGCAAACAGAGGGAAATGACCCTGTCTAATAAGCACCGATCACTGGAGATGAAACCCAGTATCACAATGAATAACAAAGAGGGATAGCCAAATGTATAATTACGGTTACTCTAGAGATTCACCCGAACCTCAGATTAAGGGGCCAAGTACTCTCATGAAGACGAGCATCCTCCCAAAAACTGAAGACAGAGTAGGTCTGTCTGTGTCAGGTACCAGGGCAACCCACCCCAGTCACCTTGTGTAAGTCCCTAAAAGCTTGGCCACTAAGGATACCTCAGATCACAAACACTATTGGGGGGGACATAGTCGCAGACAGTACGATGTGTGCGCAGTACGATGTGTGCGCAGGATACCTGAGTCCCCGATTCAGCTCCGAAATCCCCGAAGGGATCCCCAATACACATAATACCCAAAGGATTTTCAAGCGAAGGTAGGCTACCTTCACTTATAGTCTAATGTTGTCTCGTATTTAGCTCCGCTTTGACTGGAGTGGTGCCAATAGTATGAGTGCAGAAGGAATTTTAGCTCTTTTAATGACACTAGTTTTGGTTTTTGATCTTGGGCAATTTACTCACACTGCCTATCCCAAGATCCTAGCCTGAACTAATTTTTGTTTGCTCAATAAAGAGTTACTGATTGATTTTAGGTAAATTTTATGTGTACTTTTTTATTGTCTTCGGTAGGGGAGTTGATGTATGAAATGTGATGGGACTCCGACTCAAAAATCATGCACAAGACAATGCTTTTAAAAAATATTAAATTCTATATAAACAAGTTGTATTCTACAAGTGAGAGTCTTTCACATATTCATATTTGTTCCATGCATATTGGTCATTATAACACATGCATAACCAACAGAAATCTTTCCAATGCTTTCCTAACAACTATTTGAAACCAAAATAAAGCAGCTTTTAACCAGCCAAATAGAATAATGAATAAAAAAATTGATGATTTTTTTTTCTTTGATAAAACTTCTTCAAGAAAGAAAAAAAAGAAAAAAAAACCTTATTTCCTAAAAAAAAAATTAGGACACCTATCTTGCTAACAAAATGCAGTATCAGATCCTCTTTCAGTCCATGAGCAGGCTTCCTATCCCCTTGGGTTTGCAGACGCAGCTGGAAATCAAGATTTTGGGAGATTAATGCTCTGTAGTAGTGGCCATAGAGAATTACTGGGTCCACTAACGCTATGTGTGTGCGGACACAATGCTTTATAAAGCACTGTGTAGTCTGCTAACTTGTGTTAGTGTGGGAAAACAATTCAAAACAGGGCTTCTTGGATCAAATTCAATGATGAATATGTGTAAGAAGGATGCAGCAAGGTTTTGGTGGGTGAGAAAGGGAATGCAGAAGTATAGGGAGGTCTTAGAAGGAGGAGGAAACTGAGAAATGTCCAGGTAAACGGGGAACTAGATGTATAGTCCCCAGCAGAGTCACCAATTCTATTGTAGGATAAAATGCACAGTGCATGGAGAATGGAGATACCCTCAAAGATATTCCTGAGACCTTTGGCAGACTATAAGATTATCTGCAACCGCCACGAGGTTACACGCATGTTCGTAAACACTAACTAACTACCAAAGTAGGATAAATAGATTACCTCAAGCCTCCGTGTAGATTTACTGGAGAGCACAATGCAGCTAGGTGGAAGTCCTCTGAGTGGACTCCAGATCAAGTCCTGCACATAGAAGAGCATAATCACAACATACAACTCTGATAATACATGAGTACATAAAAGAACATCTAGTTACACATAAATAAGCTACTCATGCTAAAATTTATTGGACAAACAACTAAATGAATGATAGTACCAACACCATGGAGTAGACGGTACAATTTCAGTTCCATATTAATGTCGGAAGAGTGATTACAACTATTTGTTGCGTCATCCTTCCCTTACCCCTCGAGCTTCTCTCTCTCTCTCCCTTCTTACCAACTTCTTATGATTTGAGACAATGCTCAAGAATCAAGTATGTTATCCTTTCAAATGATCTTACCCCTATCATCATAGCCCTAGCTTTGCTTATGTAGCAATTGAGTTAGGGTTGTCAAGCTCCTCCATGAGTTCATTAGGGTAAAAGCAATGAAGTTGCCATGATTTTCAGCACTTTCCCATTTGCCTCCTTCAAGGATTAGAAATCCTCCAAATAGGTCAAACTTGAGATGTTTCCTTTCTTTTCTTAAGTAGATTTAGGAGCAAATATCTAGATATTTATGAGTCAATTCACTCCTTTGACCTTTAGAACTTCATTAGGATCCACTAACGTTGTTCCCAAACTAACAACTATAGTTAGTAGGGTCACTAACGCACCCTTGGGCTTACAGACAAGCTTTATAAAGCAAGTTGTCAATGTATAGCCAGTGTTAGTGTGGAAACAAGGCATGTGATCTTGGTATTTGCTTCAGCTATCATGTCTTTCCCCTCTGAGCTGATGAGGGGGTCAATTTGTTGTATAGCAAACCTTTTTATAAAGGTACCTTTGCTCCAAGCTATTAAAGAGATACCCATCTATAAAAAAATCATTAGGGAACTCTGTCTCAAGAAGTCAAGAAGGAGAAGAATGGAACCTCATACCATTCAATTTGTTGGTAGAGCAACGGAGTTAATGACAGGGTGTATGCATATGGAAAAATATACCGACCCCCAAAAACCCTGTTGTCTCTGTCCAGATAGGCGATGTCCTTGTCTCAAACGTAATTATAGACCTAGGGGCAGCCATTAATGTTATGACCAAGAAAACCATGGATCATCTTGGATTGGTCCATATTCATCCTACTTCCATTGTGCTTGAACTAGAAAATATATCTAAAATCAAACAGGAAGGGGTATTGGATGATGTGGTCATTTCCCTATACTCTTGGGAATATCCCACAGATTTCATTGTGCTTCAGCCAAAGAATCCTGTGGGAGCGCATCCCTTGATCTTGGGATGACCATGGCTTGCTATAGCCGATTCCTATATCGGATGTTGTTCTGGTGATATGTATATTTCCCATGGAGATTCTAGGAAAAAGGTCACCTTATATCCACCCACTATATCCATTTAGGAGCTCCAAGACACTTTATGGTTAGACTATAGTAGTGATGAGGAGACTCAGCCTGTTTCCTAGATACATCAGAATGTTGAGTCCTCGCAAGAGGGTGAGATTCAAGACTTCTTGAACAATCTAGACAACATGCCTAGTTTTGAGTCATTGAGTTAGATTTTTAGTCTAGATTTTCAGGAAAGTTATGACTCTCTACCTCCATCACCACCATCTCTAGTGACACCTTTGTGTACTATTGAGCATGATACTACTTTTGTTGAGATTAGCCCATAAAAATCCTTATATATAAGTTCAGACTTAGATCCTTCTCAGCGAGAGCAGCTTGTGAATTTGTTGAGAAACCATCTCAATGCCTTTGCATGGGGTTATGAAGATATGAAAGGCATCCCTCCTGAAACTTGTACACACCATATCTATATTCAGGATGGAGCCCGACTTTTCCAACAACCCCAAAGGAGAATGAACCGAGCTCTAAGAGATGTTGTAAACGAAGAATTGCAAAAACTCTTAGATGTTGATTTTATCTATCCCATTTCTGATAGCCAGTGGGTCTCTCCATTAGTATTAGTCCCGAAGAAAGATGGGATATGGCGCATTTGTATTTACTCCAGATAATTGAATAAAGCCACTCTCAAAGATTACTTCCCCCTTCCTTTCATTGATCAGGTACTCGATACCCTTACTGGTAAGAAGTACTTTTATTTTTTAGACGGCTTTAGCGGATATAACCAGATACAGATAGCACCCAACGGTCAAGACAAAACCACTTTTACATGTCCATAGGGTACATTCGCTTACCCAATCTTTCCCTTTGGGCTATGTAATGCCCCAGCTACCTTTCAGAGTGCAATCTTTGCTATTTTCGCTGACCTTGAGTGTGTAGAAATCTATATGGATGACTTCTCTGTGTTTGGTGATTCGTTTCAAGAAGCCCTCAAGAATCTAGAAAAATTTCTTCTTCACTTCCAAGAAGCTCATCTCACCTTGAGTGACAAGAAATGTAGATTAATGTGAAAATCGGGAGTGGTTCTTGGCCATCTTATTTCCGACAAAGGTATCCAGGTTGACCTTGAAAAAATAGAAGTCATTTTGACTCTCCCTATACCAAAAACTCAAAGGGAAGTGAGAGGTTTTCTAGGACATGCAGGCTACTATAGGAGATCCATTGAGAATTTCTCAACAATAGCTACCCCCCTTTTCCAAATTTTGGCTAAAGATAGTGAGTTTTCTTGGTCCACAGCTTGCCAACAGTCCTTTGAGACATTAAAGGAAAAATTAGTCCAGGCACTAGTTTTGAGAGGACCAAATTGGTCCCTGCCATTTCATATTTCCTTTGATGCCTCGGATACTGCTATTGGTGCAGCTTTAGGACAAGAAGAAGACAAACAATCTTATGTTATTTATTTCATTAGTAAAAACTTATCACCTGCCAAACTCAATTATACAGTTACTGAGAAAGAGTTTTTAGCTATAATTTTTTCTATTAATAAATTCAGACATTATATTAAAGGATATGAAGTCTTTGTACATATTGACCATTCCACAATAAGATATCTTATCAATAAACCATTAACTAGTGGTAGAGTGACTAGGTGGTTACTATTATTACAGGAATTTAATATTACTATTGTTGATAGACCAGGAAAATCAAATGTAGTAGCAGATTATCTTTCAACGTTAAATAATCTTGGTGAAGCAATTCTTGTTGATGATGATTTTCTTGGTGAAAATATTTTTTTTATGTCAATAAAATCCCCATGGTTTGCTGACATAGCTAACTATTTAGTCACTCAAAAATTACCACCTCACTTATCCACTCGTGAAAAGTGGAATATCATTCAAAAAACTGCTACATATTCCTGGATCCAAGGAGACCTCTTTTACACTAGAGCAGATCTCATCATCCGTAGATGTGTAAGAGAGGAAGAAGTGTTTGATATTTTAAAATCTACCCATGATGAACCTTGTGGGGGTCACTTCGCTAATAAGCAAACTGTATACAAAGTGTTACGAGCTAGCTATTTTTGGCCTTCCTTGTTTAAGGATGCCAAACAATATGTCAATCGATGTGATAGTTGTCAACGAATTGGCTAGCCTAATCAAACCAATGAAATTCCTTTATGTCCTCAGGTTATGATTGAGCCTTTTGAAAAATGGGCCATTGATTTTGTAGGACCAATAAATCCAGCATCATTAAATAAAAATCATATTTTGGTTTGTACATATTTTGTTACGAAATGGATAGAAGCTAAAGTTGCTTCTTTTGCTACTGAAACAGTTGTTGATTTTCTTTTTACTGAAATCTTTACTAGATTTGGTGTGCCTAGAGAAATTGTTTTTGACAATGGACTGCAGTTTATTTCTAATCTAGTACAGGTTGTGATAGAGCAGTATAAGATAAGGCACAGGAAATCTACACCATATCACCCACAAGCAAATGGTCAAGTGGAGTCCATGAATAAGGTGATTGAGTCCATCTTCACAAAGGCAGTAAATATGCACAAAAAGGATTGGCTAAAAAACTACCAGAAGCATTGTGGGTGTATCAAACCACTTAGAGAAACATCACACGACACACACCATATGAGCTGGTGTACAGAAAGAAAGTCCTCTTACTGATAGAATTCCAGATCAAGACTTTTAGAACTGCAGTCCAATTGGGGCTAGATCTCTCTGAAGCACAGCAACAGCGCCTTCTACAGTTAAACGAGTTAAATGAATTCCGAAGGGATATTGTTCAATAGAACATCTTGGTTCAACAACAGCGCAAGAAGTGGCATGACAAGTCTACTCAGAAGAAGTAGTTCTAACCAGGTGATTGGGTACTTTTTTACGATTCTAGATTCAAATATTTTAAAGGAAAATTCCATACACACTGGATGGGACCCTATGAGGTGGTCAAAGTGTTCGAAAATGGAGCGGTAGAAATCAAAACTATCGATGGACGGAATTCTGTGTTCCTAGTAAACGGGCATAGAATAAAGGTATATTTTCAACCCCTTACTAAAGGAGATTTTATGTAGCAAGTCCAACAGCCATTTGAAAAGGCGTTGGTAGGTGGTAACACCAACCTATTGAATATTTGATTCCTTCTTGTCCTTATTAAAAAAATAATAAAATAAAAAATGACAAAAATAAAAAGTATAAACAGAAAATTTTTCCTGTAATTATGAAAATCAGTTGACTAACATGATTGTAGATGGATCAACCTAAAAACTAGCATGGTGGCAGGAAGATCAAAATTTTAAATAAAAAGGGAATGTTACTTGATTTTTAGATACGTTGGCTGCCACCAAGAAGAAGCAGGTTCACGAAACTGAGCACTTACCCAAGTTTGGGGTAACTAGCATGGACATTTTTATGCAAGTAAACGCTTACTTCCCGCTGTAGTTATTTTTTTCCTGTAGTAGTGCAGGCAGATTTCAAGATAAGAACTTTGCCTTTCTTCTATTTCCCATTTCAAAATTTTCCACTAGTTTCTTTTCTAAAATCCCTAATGAATTACCTTCCTCTTTCTTCTAAGAAACTACCCTTGCCCGATTTCGTAAAATCCCTTCCCTTGATTTTGTTTCCCACGTCCCATTCGTTTATCCCTCTTGATGCTATTGTTCCAAGAATCCCTGCTATAATGTTCCTTCCCATTCTAAAAAATTTTACTCCCTTTCCCACTTCTTTATTCCCTCATAAATTGATTGCAGAATTTGATGCAGTCAATCCAGAAGGCATGTTCGTGAAGCACCAAAGGATGGCAAATAATTTTTTCTTATATAAAGAGGCAAAAAAATTTAAGTCTAGCTACAAAATTATGTTCTATCAATTTTTTTTCTTTGGTAAAATTCCCTGGTGCAATATGTGTAGTGGAAGCACAACGCAGTGAAAGCGGGTTTAGTGCAAGAACATAGTTGACTGTGAAAGCAAGTAAAATTCACATAGTCCAAGAGTGTTTTATCAAGGATATTTATGGATTTTTACTTTCCTACACGAGTACTGATATATCATAGCATTGCATGTTTCAATTAATACTATGTTTCATCATTCACTGACTTAGGAAAAATCTTTAAAGTGCAAGGTGTATAAGGTTTTGAAATCTAATTTTTTAATAAGTGTTGAAGTATGTCTTGATTAAATTACAAGGCGGACTGTGGGATAGTACTATTGTCTAATAGCCTGTATTCACCTTCCTTAAAATAATTGCACATTGCTTGTCCATTATTACCTTACCCCATAACCCCATCATTATAAATGTTGCACCACCTCTGCATAAACCTCCACTCCACCCAATCATTATGACTTACCTGCAGTGGGTTGATACGAATTTGCACCTAGTAGAAAGAGTTGTTTTCATTATGACCAGGTGAGTGGGACTAAAAAGACGAAGGGTGACGAACCTCCGGCATAAAGCTATCGGAAAAGTGTTGGTGTCACTTGTTGGAATTCCTCTGAGAGTGTGATCTGAAAGAGTGAAGTGCAGTTCAAAATGGCACCTGTAAGAAGTGAGTCATTGTCTTTGCAGGAGATGGAGCAAGCCGCAGAGTACCAAAATAGTCTTGCATTATTGCAAGAATCTGGGTTCTTGCCATTTTTACAGAATTTTGATGGGTTTGACATGGCTGTGGTATTGGAGTTCGCCACGGACATTCAAGGAAGGTTGAGCTAGGGTTGGATCATTGAAGTTCAAATTTATAGAGGAGTTTATCTTGCAAGCTATAGGATTGCCACTTACAAGAGAGCATTGTTTAAAAAGGAGTGGCTTGGGAAGAAATGATGGCACTGTTTCACGATCAACAAAAAGCTTAAGGTTGACTGGAAGAAGGGACTTCCACAGGGCGCCATGATCGAGAAGTGGCGAGACCTCATGTTCATAATGTAGAAATTCATGACTTGAGAGGGACGTTATACATTGGCATATGTGTATCACCTTTGGTTGTTGCTACACTTTGAGTCAAGAAAATTGATTAATTTCCCTTACTACCTGCTTAGGAGTCTTAAGAAAATGGTGAAGGGCGTGCAGAGTGGAAATGCAAGCCAAGTTGCAAACAAGCTCTACTATCATGGGCTTATCACGATTCTGGTTAAGAAGAGGCTAGAAGAAAAAGGAGTAACTTGGGAAGCATTCTTGAAGGAGTTTCAAGAAAGGAGTGCAAAGAAGTCTACTAGCACAAGTACAAGTAAGAAAAGGAAAGCAAAGATATCGTCTCTTGCGGAGCGAAAAGATGAAGGAGCACCAGTGCAAGCAGGGAAGCAGACTGTTGAAAATACTTCACCCTCGACTAGGAAGAGAAAGATCAGAACCTCAAGGAGGAGGAAGACTGTCTCCCAAGGGACGAACTAGTCAAGCTCTTTGATTATAATTGACGAATCACCCCAACGTTCCCCTAAAGTACATAAACTCTCTGTGCTTGCAGATGTAGCAGCACACACTCTGGAAAATGAAGAGAATGCGGAAGACAACATATTGTTGTCAACTTTTGTCAGCAAATTAAGGAAGAAGAAGACGACACCGAGCATCAGTGAATTCCAAATAGAGGTTCATGAGGACAAAGAAGAGTAGAATATAGAGACCCTTGATATCTTCAGTGAACTGGACATTGAAACCCTCGGGGCTTTTGAGGAACGGGGTACTGAAACCCCCATCGTTTTAGAGAAACGGGGCACTGAATCTCCTATTGTTTTAGAAGGACAAGTTATTGAGACCCCTGCTGCTCTGGATGGATAGGGTACTAAGTTCCCCGAGGAATTGGAAGAATAGGGCGTTAAAAACCCTGAGGAGTTGAGTGCACAAGGTATTGAAACCCTTGGCACGAAGATTGTGGAGGGCATCAAAACACTCGGTGACAAGGAAACGCCAAGTGTAGAAACCCTCGACGACATCATAATGCAGACATTTGATGGCCTTGACCTCGACGATGATGGGACCTGTTTCGAGTCCATTGCATAGAAGACATTTACACCTGAAGATCTTATCACGGCACCCTCGATACTCTACCTCAACAGCCGAATAGTAGAACTGGAGCAACAAGCTCATGACCTGGAGGCTTTGAACCAAGTCATGAAGGAACAAAGTTGGCAGAAAAATAGCGAGGTGGAGCTACTTGCAGAGGCAAAAAGGCAGAAGCAGCAAGTAAAAGTGTGGGAGTATCAAGCTTTCAAATGCTACAAACACCTCAAGAACGTGACAAATCAGTTGATAAGAGCTCGAGGGAAAAAGCCGAAGACAGTGAAAGTAGGAATAAGCATCGAAGTTCAGGGTTGAGAGCTAGCCACCCATTTTTTAGGATTTTTTGCAGAAGATAAAGCATTGTGTGAGGACACACAACAGCGTAGGGATGGGAGGATGTTGTTGTCTCAAATTTCCCTATTTTTACTCCATTTCTATAAACATTAACTTCTGTTTTATCTCAACATAAACCTCTCTTTCCTGCACTAGTCCAAGATAACTACCTATTCCTCCATATGCTTTGTATTTTACATTAAGATTTATTAAAGTGCTTTATTAATCATTTTTACATAGATTTCATGCCTATTAAGTACTTCCTGTAACTTATGATAATTTCCTAGAAGTAATTGAGGAACTTAGTGTTAATTATGAGTTAGTATGATCAGCGTTGGCACATTCCTACACCGCCACAATGATTGGTCTGAGATTTCCATGAGCTGAATCTTTCCACGCGGTCGTTTTGATCCATTACTCCAAGTTTGCTTTTTGATCAACTGAGGATGGATATCAGTGGCGCACAATCAGGAATGTTTGCCAAGGATGGTCTACGGCTAGTGAAGTACATGGTCCATTATAATTGTTATATGATTTTGTAATGTTCGGTTCTTAGTCTGTTCAGCCGAAAGGCCTGAATAAGAAAATGGTTATAATTAGTGGAAAATGGCTAAGGCCGAAAGAATGTATAAAATATAGATTGTAGGTAGAACTAGTTAGCAATCCTTAGATTGTAATTTCATTTTTGTATGTAATATGGTATCGCCCTCAGCTCTGGGGCTGAACTCGCATTACTATGTACAATTGCCAATCAAATAATACAAGGAATCTGCCATGTTATTCATGCACTATGTTTAATTTATCTTTGATGCGTACTTGAGTGTTGAATCTGTTCGTTTCTTAAAAGGGAAACGAGCTGGTTGGTTAGGGCCCAGCCAACCCAACTCATTTACCCTTGTGTTTTCGTTAATCAGAAATACTATGTGGATATTTCCTTTTGCAATTGCATGGTGTGAACAGCTTTCTGTTTATTTCTGAAGTTATGATTTAAATCTATTTTGGAGTTAAGTGTGAAACAGATCTGTGGCTTGGGAGTTAATTGAGTTATTTATTTTCTATAATTCTTTTCCCACATTTCTTTACTCGCAGTTCTTATCTTGATTTGCTTACGCTTGGATCGAGCAGGAAGCCCTTTTCCTGTACCAGTGCATGTGATTTCCTACACTCTGGTTTAGTCATTTATTTTGCAGCAAACATTACATTTCTTTCCCGAATTATCATTTCAGTTATTTTCGCAAGCAAATGGGTTGTTAATTACAGTAATTATCTTCAAAATTGAAAGTATATTTCTAAAGTATCTGAGAACAATTACATGAATTTATCATAGACACATTATACTTGCATTTCATGCTTTATGACCAAGGAACACAAATACTTTAATTGGATTGTCGAAGTTAGATGATACATGCAAGATCACTTAGACTACGGCTTTGATTACTTCAAGTTGTTTTCATTTCATGAAGTTTACTTCCTTTGCAATATTTAATTAATTAAAGCATTTCCTTTCCATAGATAATTTATCTCAGAGTTTCATTTGCAATTGCAATTCTTTTCAGCACGTCTTTCAATCTTTTCGAAAGTAAATTAGAAACTTGGTGAAGGAAACTCAGCCTCAGTGTAAGAGCTGATCTCTTGTCACAGAAATAGAGTGCTCTAAGCCCTGAGGCTTAGAGAACCTCCACAAAGACATAAATCTTCAGTACGGGAGGTAAAATATACTTTTACATAGAGGCACTATACCTGCACTAGTGCAAGCACATTGCAATAGTACAAGAAAAGGTTATTTGTGTGGAAGGAAGATCAAGAGGAAAACAGATCTCTGGAAGGGCCCGCTTGTCATGTTGTTATCCATCTATCTAAAGATAAACATAGGCCGTCCCATGAACTCTCAGTATTTCTTAGGAAATATGTTCACAATTTGATCCTAGGTCGAGCATTACTTCCCGCACCCTCATATCCTCCAATTAGGTGTTCATCCTTAATTATTCCATGGCCTCTTTCTCTGCACTCGGTGTATAATGTCTATCCAATATCTCTGCGAGTTAACCCTGCAACCACACAAGTATCCCTTGAGATTGGTCATAGCTTGGTCATCCTTCAAAATCTGTCGGATTGTCTTCATCCATCCCTGTACTTCATCTTCAACGAACTACGCCGAGCATTTCCTTCCAACATTTAAGCTTGCTTCAATTATGTGAAAGATCCTTTACTTGATTTACTTGCAACTTGTTCTTTTATATTCCAACACTAGAGTTTCTTTGGTGTCATTGCCTTTAAAGATATTTTTTTGTCTAATTCTGCAAACATTTCCTTTAAGAAGTATGATTAAGAATTGGAAAAGTTCATACCACTTCTGGCATTGCCTATGCTTCATCTCTAAGTTTATGAAACCCCCAGTTGACAATTAAGTGTTGAGGAGTTTTCTTAAGTGCAATTCCTGCACCCAAGAGTTGTGAGTTATTATGTTTCTAGTTAAAGCATTCCAAATCTTGAATATATCATTCATATTATCCTTAGTGAGAAAATGCACTGGAAAAAACACAATGAGACATCAAGTAATGTCTTGATCATCAAGAAAAGGGGAAGGCAAACGGAGAGAGAAAAAGAGCCCAAGGAACTATGGAAAGTCTAAGAAGAGTATATCCAAATTTGTAGGGATGCTAGAATGTTGTTTTTGTGGAAAGAAAGGATATAATAATAAATATTGTTGGTCTCTAATAAAAAATAGATAATACGGAAAACAAAGTATTAATAAGGAAGAATATGGAAAATGATGTGTTACAATATGTTTAATCATTCCAATAGATAATATTTTTTATTCTTGGGTCATCGATTCAAGAATTCGGTTCATGCCACACATCCCATAGAAAATATTTTTAATATTATATTAAAGGCGATTTTTTATAATTTTAATTGGGTGATGATGAACCATGTAAATTTGTTGAATTGAGTAAGGTATGGATAAAATTACAAAATGAAAATAAATTGTTGCTAAAAGGGGTAAGACACATTATTAATTTAAGAAGAAAGTTTCAACGAGGCAATTGAGAGTTGTAATTATATGTATAGGAAACTCATGAAAATTCACTAGAGGATCACTGATAATAGAAAAAATAGAGAATATGGGTACATTGCATTTGTGTACGTGTAATGTTGACCTTCTATTTCTTTGGCTTATGTATGAGCAGATATAGCATTGTGGTATCATAGGCTCGGGCACATGAGTCAAAAGGTGATGCAAATTCTCCACTCGAAGAAATTATTGCCAGATTTAAAGCAAGTTAATTTGAGTTTCTATGAGCATTATGTTTATTAAAAACAAAAGAAAGTCAGATTTCATGGAGTTGGGAAGGAAAATAAGAGTGAAAAGTTATATCATGTGCATAAAAATGTAACAGGATTACCCTAGATATCATCTCTTCATGGCTCTTTTAAGAAATAGATTGCTTTGGTTGAGAATGAGAAAGTAAATAAGTAAAGTTTCTTAGAGAAAATAATGGAAGTGAATACTATAGCAAAGACTTTGATATTTTTTTTTCATACTAAGGGATTCATAAAGAGAAAATGGTTCCAAGAACACCATAAGAAAATGGTGTCAAAAAATATGAGATTGCATGTAGGATTTTTAGTTTTGGGCATATGATGTGGATATTCTTGCTTAATAATTTGAGGAGCCTTCAAATTCCTTGGATAGTGGAATTCCATAGAAGGCATGGACAAGTAAACCGCCAATAACGTAGACTTTTGGTTATGCAGCATCTGTCCATATTGATAGAGAAAGTAGAACAAAGCTTGACGTAAAATCCAAGAAGTGTACTTCTATTGGACATGCAGTTAATGATTATGATTATCACTGTTAGAATTATGAAGTCACAAAATCATTAGGAGAAGAGATGTGGCATTCAATGAAAAGGTCATACACAAAAATCAATTGCAGAGAAAGAAACAAGAAAGACAAGCACGTGATACATAAAGCTTGATGAAATCATACATAATGAAATTCCAAATATACTAGAAAATCAAAATGTTCAACAATAGAAACAATGGGTACGTTAAACTCCTGCAAGTGTTGTTAGTTGTTAGAATATCTACCAAAATAAGTAGACATGTTGAACAATATTTTCTTCCAATGTATTATGTATTGTTGATTGATTCTAGTGAACTAGAAAGCTCTGAAAACGCAATGCGAATAGAAAAAAAAAAGGTGTGGGAGAAAGGAATGAAATAGGAGATGGAATATTAATAACTAGAATTAAAACTTGATTCTATTTCTTGAAAGTGAAAAGTGTTGTAAAATAAATGGGCTTGTAGGGTGAAAAAAGAAGATGGTTGAAGAAAGAGATACAAGGCCAAACTTGTAAAGGGTTTGCATGGGCAAAAGGCATAGATTTTAATGAAATATTTCTCTCTATTGTTAAAATGGTTTCACTTACAGCGATTTAAATCTAGTGGCAATGGAAGATTTACATCTTAAATAATTACATGTAAAAATAGCTTTCCTCCACGGGAATTTGAAAAACGATATTTATATGTAGCAACGATATGGGTACGAGGTCAAAAGGAAAGAGAAATTAGTATGTAGGTTGAAGAAGAGCTTGTATGGCCTAAAGCAGGCACCAAGATAGTGGCATTTGAAATTTGATAGACTTATACCAAAACAAGGTTATAGTAGATATCAATCTAACCATTGTGTTTATTATAAGAGACTAGTTAAGGTTGTTATATTATCTTGTAATTGTATGTAGATGACATGATTTGGCATAATATAATGTGCTCAAAAGAAAATTAGCTAATTCATTTGCGATGAAGGATTTTGGTGCCAGAAAACAAATCCTCAATATGAGAATAACAAGAGACAAAAAAAATTGTAAAATAACATTGTCGTGAGGTGAGTACATAAAGAAGGTCTTGGAAAGATTTAAAATGTAGTGCGCAAAGTCGGCCATTTCAAACTACGATGTGTCCCAAGACACGAGGAGATATACTACATGCCCAAGGTTTTGTACTCATCAATAGTTGACAGCTTGATGTATGTGACAATGTGCACTAAAGCTTAATATTGCACATGTTGTGGGAATTGTGAGTTGTATGAATAATCCAGGGAAGGAACGTTAGTAGTAAGAAAATGGTTCTTGGGTATTTGAGAGGTACCACTACTCAAGCATTATGTGTTAAATTTCAACCACTATTCTACAAGAATATGTTGATACAAATACAATATGTGATATAGATAGTAGAAAGAACAACACAAGTATGGTTTTACTCTAGGTGGAACAACAGTAAGTTGGAATTTTAAATTGCTTAGATTATTGCACTTTCAACAATGAAAGCGGAGTATGTTGCCACTACATAGAGTAATAAACATATGGTTTTATTAAAAAAATTTCTAGAGGAATTTTGAAAGAGGGAAGAAAATAATAAGTTTTGCAGTAATAGGCAATGGCATTCATCTTGCAAAGTGTGAAAATTTGGAAGCCCCAAATTTCTACTGCAACAATTGATTATGTTTCTTCTATTTGTTAATTAATTGAACAAATTATTTATTGTTTCCTATAGTAAACACCAAAACTAATACATTGCAGCCTTCACCATTTAAATAAAATGCGGAAACAGGAAGTTGAACAAGAAAGAAATACACAACACATCTACATAGCTATTTTTGGACAAATGTCCCCAGAAAAACCCAATGTGGGAAAACCGGTGCAGCGACTGAGGGTTTTATTATTATGTAGTAGTAATTTCTGAGTACAATTCATTATATGCCCAACTCGTTATCCGATACAGAGAGAAACTGGACAAAACTAGTGAGATGCTCTCACCCTATCACTGGAAGAATTTGGCACTGATCTCGTTGGAGAAGAGCCTCTGCGTCCCTTCTGCGTCAGCCTCTATGCAGAACTTCATCAACCCCACAAAGTCTCTATGTCACCTCTATTGGGGACTATGTTTCTCCTCCTTTATACCCTCTGCTAGCTGGAAACTTCGATTTTCTTCCTCCCAGCCTCACACCCCAGCTCCTGGCTTATGAAACTTGATTTCCTTAGCAGGAATCCGATCTCCCTCTAGGCTATGCGCTGCCACTACATCAACCTCTCTGGATGTCATTCTGCCCTCTCTACCTTGTACTCTCTAACCAGGAAAAATTCCCTTTGATACTATCCATGTCCCTCACTACAAAAGATCACTTCGAATTTCTCTCCGGAAACTGATCTACTTTAGAAATCCGATCCTCTGGTCTCTAATTGATGTCTTTTGCATGTGCCCATCGATGTCCTTCTTATAATCCTCCAGTTGAGAACTAACGGCCCAGATTAGATCATAATCAATGGCTCAGATCATTTGGACTCGATCTTCGTCTTCTTCTAGAAGTTTCACTCATAGTTAGATTAATACCCTTTAATTATTTTAGTCACCTAAGTTTAGACTTAGGCACCCATTAAAAATAAATAATTATTTTAATAAAATTGTCTCTAGGTGGAATTTCCCAAAACAATTTATGGGCATTGGATAATGCATGTGTCGAAGCCTCCCTGCAAATTTTGATACTCTATTTGGATAATGCATGTGTCCAAGCCTCTTAGCAAGGAATGTACTCTATTACTGAAACCTGTTGAACCATCACTCTGACTATGAAAAATCTCCCCCTGTGCTATTGATGTTTGTAATCACAACCTACCAACTATTGCGCAAATGTTGCATATGTACTATTGTTGACCCTAGCACTACCAACATTGCATATGTACTGCAACTCCCACTCAAATTTTTCATTTGTGTTGTTGTTGGCACTGCATCTGCACTGCAACCTTCTCCAATTATTGTTGCTACTGCATCAGCAATGGAAAAGCATCCCAAATCATTGAACAAGTGTTCATTATGATACATCTCATCGCTGGAGTCTGACTACTACTAGTCTCTACAGTGACCCTTTGAAGCCTTTGCGCTGTCGCTGACCTCTACTCTCTGCCAACTCTGTTCTGTGCTACTCAGTGTTTGGTTCTCTTAGTCACTGCAAATGTCACTCCGACACTCCTCTACATCAACTGACTCGGTCCATCCTACTACTTAAGATCTGGGCTCCTGTAGCAAGGTATTGATCCGAGAGGTGGACTCCTAAAGGATCTTGCCCATCTGCAGTTCTTTCGAACTATAGGTCTAAATCAACCCACCTCTCTCCTAGAGGTATCTTGGTGATCATGAAAAACTCCTCCTCCTCGATCTTCATGAGGGTGCAACCTACGGATCATGCTTCTCATCTTTGTCCTTCTTCCTAAGAGGACACTGTGTTGCATAGTGACTGAATTCACCACACCTAAAGCATTTAATCTTCGCTACATCTTTCTTCTTCCTCTATTGCTCCTGCTACCCCTTAGATGTGAGGGTTGCATTCTCATCCTCCTCCTTGGGCTTCAACTCACTGCTACTACTTCCATCAAGTTTACACTTGACCAAGTCTCTCCTCAGCTCCTCTTACTTAAGAGCGGCCCACATTCCTTCCTCGTCTGGCAATTTCTCCCTACCCAGGATGCTCTGGAAACATACTTGTCGCTCCTCTGAAAACGAGTTGAGGGCCAGTCTTACCATCTCGTAAAACTTAGGTACCCCACAGTAGCTAGCTCATCTCTGGTCTCTTGAAGCTTTGCAAAGAACAGATCAATGTGTTCCCTTTTCTGCATCTAAGTGGGCCTCATATTCTGCTCTAAGTACATCTTCCTCTGCTTGGAAGGTCCTTGATATAGCATCGACAATGTATCCCACATCTCTTTGATAGCCCCTCTGCCAGTGATGTGATAGACCACATGATCCTTCACTCCGTTGAGGATCATTCTCTTTGTCTTTGCAATTTCTTGTTGATTTGGGGTAGCATCGTATGTGCTCTAGTCCTCAAATTTTGTAGGGAGGCTTAAGCACATGTATTCCAAAGAACCCAGAAAGTGTTTTCAGAAATTCCACCCAAAAGTGATTTTATTAAAATAATTAATATTTTTAATGGGGTTCCTATGTAAATTAAAATGTTAATGGGTATTAATCTAATCATGGGTGAAACTTCTAGAAAAAGACATGGATCAAGAAAAAACGATCTGAGCCTTTTATTAAAATTTAATCTAGGCCTTTGGTTGTCCAACAGAAAGATATAAGAAGGGGCTTGAGGGTCATTTGGAAATACAACAAGAGATCAAGAATTGATTTTTTGAAGTGAGAAGTTCTCAGGAGGAAATTCGATTGAGAAGATCTCTTGCAGTTGAGGAGTAGGGATAGCTTTTGGAGAGAGAGAGATTTTCTCAGTCGAAGAATCATCATCAGAGAGAAAAGGTGAGTGATCTAGTAGCATTGACGCAAAGGCTGACGCAGGGTCAGAAGGACCACAGAGAAGCAACACAAAGGAGGAGAGAGAAAGTCGAAAATCATAGCAAAGAGTCAGTTTCAGCAGCCAGAAGTCAAGGTGTGAGACTGGTGAGCTAAGAGTAGTGACTCTATTCTACTAATCGATTCCCCAGTTGGGTGATGTTGTGCCTAAGAGGGTTGATGCTTGAACATCGTAGATGCAGCACAGAGATAGCACAGGGCCTACCAAGGGCACCTCATCCAATATCCGGATTAGCTAGGACTTTTTCTCAGTGATTGTGTGAGGTAATCTCACTAAGCTTATCCCAGTATTTCTCTCTATACCTGAATAACCTAGTGAGGTATTCACCGATGTATTCAGAATTTGCTACTACTTAATAATAATAAACCATCATAATTGTTGCACTAGTTTTCCAGCATTGGGTTTTTCTGGGGACACACAATATTTGTGAAAAAGGTAATCTTCTGACAAAAAGCAGCTTCTATGTTTCTAAATCATATTTAATTTGGTGTAGGTTTCTTCAGTAATTTACTTCAATATTTCAAGAAAAAATCTAAAATAAGTTTGTTATGTAATTTACAATCTATGTGAAGTAGATTCAGTTGGTTGCAGTAAGATTCCTGAGATTATTAGATCTAGGAATTTTCACATGGTATCAGAGTTGTTGGTGTGAAACAGGAAGATAAAATCTAGCACTGAAGCAAGGGCCAACTTGCTGCAGCAAGCAACAGTTCGAATCCCCTAAGGGATTACATAGTTCTCATCGGGAGGGGTATATTTTCATCGGTGTCTCTCTCTAAGTGAGTTAACAGAGAGGTAAGATTGTCGGATCAATAATTTTCCAAGGCAGAGGCAACCTCGCAGAGCTAGAGGGACACAGTTTTCTACAAGATGAGAGTTGGGCAGAAAAGTCATCGGAAAGAAGGAAGCAGATCGCATGGTAAGGGAATAGTTCCTCGGTGATTTCTTGCCGAGGAAATTAGTATTTCTCAATTACTAGGTATGAAAGGAGCAAAATCTTACTAGCTCCATCAAGGAGTGTGTAAGCCAGACTAGAAGCTATGCAGTAGGGAGAAAGAGGGAGTTTTCGACAATTTTTTCCGGAGGAGATGGAAACCAGTGGATTGAGAGATCAGGACAGGTTGGACGGGGCTTCCAACTATGTCATCTATAAGGCTATAATGTATTTCCTTTTAGATGAGCATTCCCTCAAGACGTATGTTGATAGTGTGGTAGTTGTCCCAGCGGATGCAGATTTGTTGAAGAAGTACAGAGCTGAGATGGCTAAGGCCAAGAGGATGATCCTGGATGGAGTCTAGGATCATGTAGTGTGCCACGCTGCTAGCAAAGGGACTACTAAGAAGATGTGGGATGCCTTGTCCACATTATATCAAGGATCTTCCTAGCAGCGAAAGATGTACTTAGAGCAAAAGTTGAGATCTACTCAGAAGAAGAAGGGAGAATGTGTGGATACATTCCTCACGAAACTGAAGGAGACCAATGATGAGTTGTCGGCTGTGGGGCACATACCTCAAGATTCGGAGTTAGTGAGAATGGCTCTAAATTCTGTCTCAGATGAATGGCAAGTCTTCATCCAGAGTATTATGGGCAGAGCAGCATTGCCAAATTGGGACGAGATGTGGGAAGCTCAGAAACAAGAAGCGCTGAGGAGAGACTTGCTCAAGGTCAAACTTGACGGAAGTAGCAGCGATAGTGGGTCAAAGCCCAAAGTAGAGGAGGAGGATAACGTAGCCCTTACATCAAAGGGACAACAGGGGCAACAGAGATGAAAGAAGGATGTCTCCAAGGTGAAATGTTTTAGATTTGGCGATATGGGCCACTATGCATCCTAGTGTCCTTTGAAGAAAAAGGACAAGGATAAGAAGCATGATCCTAAGGTTATAGCCGCAAAGATTGAATAGGAGGAGTTCGCCATGACAGCCAAGATACCTCCAGGAGGGAGGTGGGTTGATATAGAACTCTAGTTTGATAGAGCTATAGATGGGCAAGATCCTTAAGGAGCCCACCTCTTGGATCATCACCTTGCTACAGGAGCCCATGATCAGTAGTAGCGGGATGGAGGAGTCTTTAGTTGGTTCCATGGAGTGTTGATTCGACAGATGCAATATTAGTAGCGCTAGAATGTGAGCAACGCAAAGAAGAGAGGCAATAGTGCATGGAAGCACAGTGCAGAGCTTCAGCAGTGTAGTGACTTCAAAAGACAACTTGAGACTAGCAACAGTCAGGGTTTCAACACCAAGGTGTATCTACTGGATACTTATCCAATTTTGGGCGTTTTCAGTTGCTTCTCTCAGCAACTGAGTTGCAGTACGGATGCAGTGTTAGTAGTGGTAGTGCTTGCAGCATAGAAAATGCAACATTTGAGAGGGAGTTGCAGTACAAATGTAGCATTGGCAGTGGTAGTGTCAAAGGCAACAATACATTAGCAGCAGTAGCGCAGTGGTTGATGGACAATGTGTCAAAGATCAACAGCGTAGAGGACGATGCTTCAAAGGCAAAGTGGTATGTAGTAGCAGTGTATTGAGAACATTCATTTCTAAGAGGGAGTGTTGATTTGGGGTAGCATCGAATGTGCTATAGGCCTCAAATTTTGCAGGGAGGCTTGGGCACATGCATTCCAAACAACCCAGAAAGTGTTTTGAGAAATTCCACCCAAAAGTGATTTTATTAAAATAATTAATATTTCTAATGGGGTTCCTAAGTCTAAACTAAGCAAAAATTAAAATATTAATGAATATTAATCTAATCAATGGTGAAACTTCTAGAAAAAGACACGGATCAAGCCAAAATTATTTGAGCCTTTGATTAAGATTTAATCTAGGTCCTTGGTTGTCCAACGAAAAGATATAAAAAGGGGCTTGAAGATCAGTAGAGAGAGGCAGTGAGTGATCCAGTAAGCTTGATGCAGAGGCTGATGCGGGGTTAGAAGGGCCATGCAGAAGCAATGCAAAGGGAGAGAGAGAGAGTTGAAAATCGGAGTAGAGAGTCAGTTTCAGCAACGGAAGTCGGGGTGTGAAACCAGGAGGCTGAGCAGTGACTCTGGGCTACTTATCGATTCCCCAGTTGGGTGATGTTGTGCTTGAGAGGGTTGACATTGGGACAGCGTAGAGACAACGTAGAGACAATGTAGGGCTTGATAGGGGCACCTTATCCAGCAGCCAGAACAACCAGGACTTTTTCTCAGTGATTGTGTGAGGTAATCCCACTAAGCTTCTACCAGTGTTTCTCTCTGTAACTCAATAACCTTGTAAGGTATTCAGCGATGTATTCATAATTTGCTACTACTTAATAATAATAAACCCTTAGAGTTGTTGCACTAGTTTTCCCTTATTGGTTGTTTTCGGAGACATTTGCCCAAAAATAACGGTGTCGCATGTGTTTGTGTTTCCTTGCTCAGTTTCTACATTTCTGAATCATATTTAATTTAGTGTAGGTTGCTTCATTAATTTACTTCAATATTTCAAAAAGAAATATGAAATAAGTTTGCAATGTAATTTACAATCTAGGTGAAGTAGATTCAATTGGTTGCAGTAGGATTCCTGAGATTGTTAGATCTAGGAATTTTCACATTTCTCCCTTGTATTTCTTGATTGAATCGGGATCCGCGAGCACAACCACCACATTGTCGATGAAGGTCTTGAGAAAATGTTCATCCAGAAGGCATGTCATCCTTGCCTTCTAGATCACATAGTTGGATGCACCATCCAACCGATCCTAATCTCTCAACCCACTGGTTGCCATTTTTGCCACTCGAAAAAAGTCGAATGACCTCCTCTGTCTTGTTGTTGCTTTGCAAATGAGAATTTGAATTCCCTGACTAGGAATTCTTTGAGGAAGAAACTCCCTCAAGTGTCTCTTCTTTCTTCTGACGTCTTTCTGCCCAACAACTTCTTACAGAAAACTGTCACCCCAGGAACCTCTCTTCGCTAAAGCTTTTGTTGTGTTGCTCCCTCTGTCGCTGATGAATCTCATTATGGAAATCCTACCTCTCTGTCGACTCACTCAGAGAGAGATTAACCACGAAAAAATTGCCCTCCTCACCTAAACTATGCACTCCCTCTGGGGATTCAACTTTCTTCCTATGCAGCACTTCGACTTCCCTTCTTCCTTCTACGTTGGGCTCTTCCGACACTGCTCTATTGTTTCACCTGCAGTTCTAATACCATGTGAAAATTTGGAAGGCCCAGATTTCTACTGCAGCCACTAATTATGTTTCTTCTATTTGTTAATTACTTGAACAAATTATTTATTGCTTCCTACAGTAAACACCAAAACCAATACATTGCAGCTTTCACCATTTAAATAAAATGCAAAAACAATAAATTGAACAAGAAATAAATACAGACACATCTACACAGTTATTTTTGGACAAATGTCCTTGGAAAAACCCAATGTGGAAAAATCGGTGTAGCAATTGAGGTCTTTATTATTATGCAATAGTAATTTATGAGTACAATTCATTGTATGTCCAACTCATTATCTGATATAGAGAGAAACTAGACAAAACAAGTAGTGAGATGCTCTCACCCTTTCACTAGAAGAATCTAGCACTAATCTCGTTGAAGAAGAGCACTTGTGTCCCTTCTGTGTCAGCCTCTGCACAGAACTACGTCAACCCCACACAATCATTGTGTCACCTCTGTTGGGGACTGCGTTGCTCTTCCTTCAAACCTCTGTTGGCTAGAAACTTCAATTTTCTGCCTCTCGGTCTCACACCCTGGCTCCCAGCGTCTAAAACTCAATTTCCTTAGCAAGAATTTGATCTCCCTCTAGGCTCTGCGCTACCACTGCGTCAGCTCTGCGTGGGTCGACGTCAGCCTCTCTGGACGTCGTTCTGCTTTCTCTGCCTTGTATTCTCTGACTAGGAAAATTTCCCTTCGGATACTATCCTTTCCCTTCACTGCGAAATATCACTTTGAATTTCTCTCTGGCAACCGCTCTGCATCAAAAATTCGATCTTCTAATCTCTACTCGATGTGTTCTCCAAGTGCCCATTGATGTCCTTATAATCCTCAAGTTGAGAACCAACGACCCAAATTAGATCCTAATCAATGGCTCAAATCATTTGGACTTGATCTTTGTCTTCTTTTAAAGTTTCACCCACAGTGAGATTATTACCCTTTAATTATTTTAATTCCGTAAGTTTACACTGAGGCACCCATAAAAAATAACTAATTGTTTTAATAAAACTATCTCCAGATGGAAATTCCCAAAACGATTTATGGGTATTGGAGAATGCATGTGTCCAAGCCTCCCTGCAAATTTTAAGACTTAGAGCACATCCAATGCTACCAAAAATCAACACGAGGAACTCAACATACCATTCTAAGATAAAACATATACAACTCAAGTACCATTTTAGATTAATCAATTTTGGAAGATGGGCAATGGAAGAAAGAAAATAATTACACTAGCCATAACCCTATAAACATGTTAACAAAAGAAGTAACTATGGAGAATTTGCGTTCCTACTTAGTTTTAGTTGGCCTTCAAGCATGATGGTGAAGATGAGAAACTTGCCAAGTCAAACATTGAAGCATAGCCCAACAAATGCAATAACAGTGAAGTTAATATAATCGACCTCCAAGAGGGTGATTCTTGGTTGTGGACCTTGATTATCTTCTTTACTCAATGTAGTTGAAAATTAATAATTTACATGTAAATGGACATACAATTGTAGGACCTGATTAGGCATGTGTACCCTAGTAAAGCTAAAAGTAAATCTAGGTGATATGAGGAGCATGTAGGATTCCTGGATACCTTGGTTATGAACTTTGAGTGGAGTAAAATATAATGACATCAAGTCAAGTTTGAAGGGGGGAGGGGGGATGTTGGATTAGATTGCGTCAGTGAAAGAGTAAAATATATTTTAGGTAAACTAGTGGTTTTCATGCCCATGGGGTTGTTGACCCGTGTTATTGCCAACCCATGGTATTATACCCATGGATTGCATGTAATGTTTTAAAAGACTTATGATACTTCATTCTTTTATGCTTGTGTAATATAAGAGAGCATGGTAAAAGGAGAGGAGACGGTAAGAAAGTGAAGATAATTTAGCTAAACAAAATAAAGGAAGAACTATTTATTCGTGCATAAACATAGCCCATATTGATTGAACCATGACATATGTTTTATTTTCACATTCATTTTAATTTTAATTGCTGTGTGTCTATAATGCTAACATTTTATTCATTATATAACCCTAATATTATCAAAACTAAATAAAGAACTATTAACTTTTACCATTAAAAACCTCCAATATTAAAAATTAATAAATCTTATAAACTATAAACTAGGATTAACATCTCTTACTATTATGAATCTCAAACATTAAATCTTCCCAATAATACTAATATCTAAATTACCATCCAAATGAAACATCAATCATCACAATAGTCTAGGTTAACTTCTCTTAAATTAGTTAACTTCTCTTAAACATGCCATAAAAAATAGCCCATAAAAACAACAAAATATTTCTATCAAATTCTAAATTTCCATAAAGAGTTAACAAAAAGTTTACTTAACACCACTCAAATAATAGAATTTGGTCGAGAGCTTCAATAGGAAGAATAGTTTATAATAATAGCATTGAAAAAATAATAATAAATTGCATGTGCTCTCATAGACATCGGATATCAATGGGTTTTCTTATAAAAAAAATTGAAAAGAAGATAAGTGCAAATATTTCCAGGTTTAAAAGAGTAATGTAAAGAGAAGATAAGAAGAAAAAAATTTAAAAGATAAGATAAGTGCAAATATTTTTAGGTTTAAAAGAGTAATGTAAAGAGAAGATAAAAAAATAATATAAAGAAAATGATATTTTTGTAAATTTATATTGGTTTATTTATTATTATTATTATTATTATTATATTAACTTTATTATTATTATTAATATTAGTTTATTATTTTTATTATTACAGCTATTATTATTTTCCTAATATGATATTATTTGATTTCAATTTTTTATTATGTAAAATTTTCAGAATTTTAATTTAATATTAATAATTATCACGTAGATAGTAAAAATTTAATCTTTATAAAATATTTTCGAATATTTATAATAATATAATACAAATTAAAGGTTAAGATTTATCCAAAATAGTTATACATTTTTTATTTTTATTTTAAATTGATTAATTAAAAAACGCAATATGAACCAAGAAGTCCCATATGAAGCCAGATATAGCCAGATATAGTTTTTTTGGCATGTGATATTGAATCTTGTTCAAAGTATTTATTGATTAATAAAAAAAATGCAATGTGAACAAGTGTCATATGAAGCGAGATATAGTAGTTTTTTGGGCATGTGATATTGACAAACCATAATTGTAGCAAAATCTATTTACAAATTAAGAACAATACAACTACCCTATAGTGGGAGTACTTCTCAATCTTGTTCAAAGTATTTATTTATGTATATATGTTATATATTAATTTTTTTTTAATTAACCATAATATAATACTAATTTAAAATAAAGTTATAATTTAGTTTTTATAAAAAAATTATAGTAATATGAAACATATAATGAAGAGTGTTTTGATGCTTATTATGGATTGATGATTTAATTTACATAGCTACACTAATTATATTACTCATTTTATTTTCATTTTCATTTTCATTTTTTCATTATTACAAAGTTATTTTATTTATAATTATTATTACAGTTATTGTATGTATATTTATTATTTATTACGAGATACTTAAAGCATATTTGTCATTTTTTTCACTATTTCTACATATTGTTAAAAATCAAATTATTTAATTTACAAAGATCAAATGCCTTGAAAGTTTTTTCAAAAATGTTAAATCCATTTATAAATTCAAAAGTATATTTCCAACCAAAAATCATTATATATATTAAATAGACTACACCTACTTTTATTTTATTATTATTATTATTATTATTATTATTAAAAAATAAAAACATTTATTATTTATATTATTATTAAAATCTCTATTTATTATTATTATTATAAATAATAATAAAAATATATATTTTACAATCATAAACCTCAATTTTCATTATTTTATTTCTTTCATTTTATTTTATTGATGTATTTCCTTATCCATATTGATTCGTTACACCACCCCTCATGGATTGCCCCTCTCTATATATAGATCGCATCATAAGTTGTCATGGGCTGCCCATATTTACATTTACCACGATGAATCATGTGGATCTCAAGACACTTCATGGATTATAAACCCAACACTAAACAAAGCAGCACATAACATAATAAATGTTGCGCTGCGGCTCACGCTTCATGGAACATTTTACACAATAATATTCACAAAAAGCTATAAATGTTCCGTTGCATCCCATGCCTATTTTCAAAAAGGCATGAATTGATATACACCTCATTGCCGAATAATCAAGTAGGAATTGTACAGTTGATTAAGTCAATGTCCAAAGACACCCAGACCTGCAAAGGGTGATAAAATATATCCTTTTTTTTGCCAGTTCAATAATATGTCCAGTAATAGCTTTATTGGAAATTACTAAAAGAATTTTTCTACGGAGGTTACAAATCCCAACTATTATCCAAGTGTAATTTCTGTACATACCGCAAAGCACACCGCAATATCCAGTACGGCCCTCTAGGCTTTTTCTCTGACTCCACGAGGATCAATAGAAATTCACCAGAAAAGCGTGAATCGCTAATAAGTGCAGATAAAACATGGAGTTGTGGATGGGCAAACCATTATATGAAGAGCTTGAGCTTAAATATTGAGAATCAAATGGGCTTCTTTTTCTTGGAGGAAGAGCAATCATTCTTCTTGGACAAAAGAGCAACTTTGCAATGTACTTCCAAGCATCAACCATCCCACATCATTCTTGAAGATTATACTCACTTCAATCGTAACCATTATGAAGAGCAGATTCATGTGTGTTGCAATCCATCCATGGGCCCAACTAGCAAACCTCTTCTATATGTTGATGATCATGAGGAGCATTTAAATCACTACAAATCTATATCTTACAAATTCAGATCTCGCATAACCTTGCATTTCCAGGATTTAGCAGCGATTCTGCCATCGTCCATCCCTACAAGGAGAAAAATGAAATCTAAGATTATAAACAATGAATCAACGGAAGTGAAATGCATATAAATCTCTGGAAATAATAAACTACCTGTTCTTTTGCCTGTATCCTAAAGATTTCAAACAAAGAAGAAGCGTGCTTGCAAGTCTCTGCAATTCCTGCCTCTATATCAGCTGTAGAAAGCATAGAATAACGTGCGGCTGAATCAAGCTTGTCCAATTTAGTAGATTTAACAGGCTTCCTTGCAACTCCAACCTTCTTAGACGTACTGATGACATGCAAAAGCAGATGTGCCTGTTGCACCAGGAGTGTTTTCAAAATTTAGTATTAAAAAACATTTAACTTAAATTCAAATGACAGCAAACTAGCAGACATAATTCCATACTATTTTTCACTAGTCAGTTAAGAATTTTTTAAATTTTTCATGATAATTATAAGAATCTCAACTGACGTGAAAGGTCGCCCTCAGCACATCATCCGAGCTTGCTTTCTCCCTCAACAAGGCGTATGCTTGACCCTTCAGTGGATTAAATGTGACAATATACTTTTCTTTCTGTCATAAAAAGAGAAGGAAGAAGATGTAGCTTAAATGGAAAGAACGCATGAAATAAAAAAACAAATAGATGTCTACGAAACCACCTTAGCCAGATCCTAAAAGTAGGAAGTTGAAACTCCTAACATCAACCAGAATGATGCATGAAATAGCCTGTGAAAGAAATTTAACAACGGCTACCTCAAACAATCGTTGCACAGATAGAAAGTCACTCGTGTCTTGGAATGCTTCCTTCAACCGTGCTCCTGCAACAAGATACAACGCAAAATATTGTCATTAAACACAAACATCTTGATGGGCACCATGTATAGCACCATGGGCTATGACATCAACATCCGCTCAATAGTGCACATTTGCTATTTTAAACTTAAAACCAAAGCACTCAATCATGTAACACGTTTTGCAGCATTGAAGGTACAGGCACAAGTATATAGTATAAATGCAACAAACTAATCATATAGAAATAAACGTAATTAAAAAATAACGTGTTACCTAAAACAACAGGCCTTTTTTGGGACCAAGGAAAGGTAAAAATGGTCTCTTTCAAATTTCCTTCCTTCAGTGATGGTACGCGTCCTGCAAAAACTCATAGCTTTTAGAAACCATAGCAAATTGAAAACGAATATGTCACAAGACACAAGCACAAACAGAATACTAACGAATGCAATCCAATAGTTCTTCTCATTCACCAAGGATAACAAATTACCACTTTTTAAAAATGAAATCACGTATTTAACACCATTGACTGCCTGCATCACAACTCAAGGGACACCTTTAAAAACATGTCTAAAAATAATAAATTGGGTGCCAAGAAAACCCCAAGGAGCTTAAATCCTGATGCCATAAGCGGTGTCAACCAAGATTTGAATAAAGAGAACACCATTATTCAATAAGAATTTCAGCATTTTACAGGAATAAATGGTGAGGAGTCAGGAAATATGCTGGTCTGCCATATGAATTGTACGATTGACCTAGCTATTTAGCACCAAAACTAGATGTACTGCATTAAAATCTTGTTTATATTTTGTATTTAGAATTCACCAGATACGAAAATTTGTATTTTGGATTTTAAATCTAGATATGACTGAAACACCGTGTGCACTCCCCAACTGTTTTTTACATTTGCACATGCCAGTTCCTGGTATTTCTTGTGACTGTCCATACATCATCTAATTCTTCTATTTATATTAGAAAGTTTGCCTGACTCGCTTAACATGCCCTCATGTAGAAAATTAATTATGACAGAATATAGCAACACAATAAACACACGTATTCTATCTTATAAGCTCAACAATATGCTTCTTGTCTCTCAGTAGGTTTAGAAATGAATATTTGTCATGCTTTAAAGACAACATATGGGAAAACCTTTGTCAAGAGAGTGGCTACTTGGCCAACAGCTCCTACTTCAAACCATATGCAAACTACCCGAATGTTGATGATTTCTATTACCTGCTCAGATGTACCTAGCAAGAAACAAAGACCCCATTGCCCAACGGACAAGGCACCTACAAATTTTTTCAATTTTAGATGTCTAGCAGGGAAAAAATTTCCACCACCTATCTCTTTCTTCTTTTGTCTTCTTCTAATTTCTCTCTATGCAAATTTCGTACCCCCATGGAGGAATGTATAAAATGCAGTGTGGAAAAAATCGCGATTTACTTCTAAAATCCTGATTTTTTGGGCAAAACGATTAAATCGCGGGATTTTTTGGTGACTTTTTCGTAAACAAAAAAAATCGCGATTTTATCGAATTACTTCCAATTTAATCGAGAGTCGACCCAAAAAGTCGGCCTCCCTTCCCAACGCGTGGATAAAAAGCCGGCAAAGGTTAATTTTGCTTCATTTTCGCTGTGTATTTTGGCATTCGGCGCTATGGAGATACAAGGGTTTCCGTTTCCCTGTGCCATTGCATTAAGAGGAGCTGTGGAGAATCAAGATACAAGGGTTTCCATTTGCCATTGCGTTAAGAGGAGCCCGCTCTATTAAGGACCAAGGTATGTTTCTAATTAACCCAAGATACCTGTTTCTTAAATCTTTCAACGGATTGTATCATTGTAATATGCAATATTGTTAAAATTGGCAACCAGGGCAAAACTTCATGTGGGTCATCTTATTCATGGCTGATAATATTTTTATTAAATTCCTCTCATTGAGAGGTGTAGGATTGATATAAAGATCATCCGATTCCGATAAGTATTCATGGAGATATGAATTTATTTTGATTATGGAATTATTATCAAGCCGACCTACAACTCATGTAGGCTCAGAAGCCCAACAGTGGCATCTATTCACCCACCAACGTTGTGTATAAATATAAGAGGACTTTTCCTCATTTGGACTCACTCATCTCATCACATCTCTCTCTCTCTACTGCGCAGATATGAGTCTCTTCTCTCCTGCACTGAAATGGGTCTCTCTCTCTCACACATGTGAAACCGAAAGCTGCTGATTTGAAGCTGCACTGGCAGAAGTAAAGATTGACTTGCGAGGCCTAGAAAGATCTCCTCTTTGGAACTGCGTTGTAAAGGTTCATCTGAACCTCCTCTGCAAAGCCGCAACTTTTGTGGTGGAATGAAGTCAATCCGATGAACGGTTTGCAAGATATCGACTACCCTAGTTTGAAGCCGGAAACTGCTGAAACTGACGCTGCAACTGCAGAAGTAAAGATTGACTTGCAAGGCCTAGAAGATCTCTTTGGAACTGCGTTGTAGATTCATCTGAACCTCCTTTGGACGCCGAAACTTTTGGTGGTGGAATGAAGTCAATCCAACGGTCGGTTTGTGAGATATCGTCTGCCCTAGTTTGATAATGAAGTCGCTAATGCTGATGATGCTGATCTAGGGTTTGCTACTGCTGATATGAATCAGATTTATTGTACTATTTCTCTCTGCTGAATTACTGAAAATAAAAGAAAATTTGATCAAAGGGTTTCCCCACACATTGTAGGGTTTGTCCCTGGCTAGCCGCCACATCTTGTGTCTCTTGTCTTGGCTTGTTTTCTGTCGATCGTTTAATGTTCTATCTCACTTACTTTAAAATATATGTGATTGCTAATCTGTGGAATATAATAAGAAAAAGAAGTAAACTGTTACAAGCATAGAACATACCATAACTTAACATGGTATTAGAGCTGAGGTGAAGACAAAGCCCGAGCAAGAGCAAGAGCATCATCAGAAGATTGGCAAGGCTATCCTAAAAGAACTATGAGGTCCTCAACACTCTTTCCTGCTAAAGACAAGCTCTGTGAGAAGCTAACTATCACAGATGGAAGATGTCTATTGATCTAACCCTTGAGAATCAAGGAGTGTTGGATCATGTGAGAGGCAATATTGTTGAGCCTCCATCAAATGCATCCATTGCTGCATGGAACAAATGGAAAAATGGAGAAGTCAAAACAATAGAAAGGACTCACACCGGGACGATGATCAAAATCTCTCTGATGGCAAATCAAAGGAATGACAAATTCAACAGCAAAAGTAAGAGGAGAGCTAAGGATCGAGGAAGAGGACAACCATTCAAGAAGGCTAGAAAGTCCAGGATGTATTAAATGCACCTGACCTCAAAAAGAACCTAGTGTCCATCTCGGGAATGGAAGACAAAGGCTACAAGGTTACCTTCAGCGATGGCAAGGTATGTATATGGAAAAATAATGTTAAAGATGCCTTTATTCTAGGTGTCATGTCTTATGACACATCTCTTTAGTCTGAACTTTGGCATCGAAGGTTTGCCCACCTTCATTACAAAGCTCTACCCGATGTAAGACAGATGATAACAGGGATGCCCGAATTCCAAGTAGAGAAAGAAGGTGTATGTCCGGGATGTGGCGAAGGAAAGCTCAAAAGGGGACCATTCCCCTCAAGCCAAAGCAAGACCTCTGATATATTACAGTTGGTTCACTCAGGCATACCTGAGGTAGGCATTAAGAGGGAGACTGCTACACCACATACTCCTGAGCATAATGGTGTGGTGGAAAGGAAGAACCACACGATGATGGAAGCTGTCCGGGCCATGTTACATGATCAAAGACTTCCGAAGTTTCTATGGGCTGAAACTACAAACGCTGCCGTATATGTACAAATCAATGCCCTCTTCAAGCATTGGGTTCGAAGACTCTTGAAGAAAATTTCATAGGTAAGAAACCTGATGTTTCTCATTTTAGAATTTTTGGAAGCCCTGTATATATTCATGTGCTGAAAGAGAAAATAAATAAATTGGGTGCATCTAGAAATAAGGGAATTTTCATGGGCTATTGTGAAAATACTAAAGGCTATAGAATCTATGTAGCCGGTCAAAGGGAAGTCGTAATTAGTCATGATGTCAACTTTGACGAAGATATGGCTCTCAGCAAGGTGAACAATCTTCTGACTTCGAGGAGCTCTCAAGAAGCCGACACGAGGGAACCGAAAGAAAAGGATGATGAATCAATGCCTGATGTAGAAGAACCCATGGATCCGATTGATCCTCCTCCATATGAGCCTTCCTCTTCTAGAAAGAGGCCTTCATGGCTTAAGGGGTTACTTAATGATGCTGAAGGACATGCTGCACCCTGAGGAACCTTCCGTCAAAGTAAGAAACTTAACAAGTATCAGGGATACCTGACCATCATGAGCACGATCATACAAAACGAGCCTTCATCATTCTCAGATGTCGTCAAGCATTAACTATGGAAGGATGCTATGACCATAGAATATGAGTCTATTATGGAGAATGATGTCTGGGAAGTAGTTCCCAGACCTTGGACAAGACAATTGTTACTTCAAAATGGCTTTACAAGATAAAGCATGCAGCAAATGGAAGTATGGAAAAGTATAAGGTTCATTTTGTTGCTTGTGGTTTATCCCAAAAGGAAGGTATAGGCTATGATATTTTCACTTGTTGCCAGATATACGACCATCCGCTTGATCATAGCCCTTGTGGCTTCACAAGGATGGAACCTGCATCAGATGGATGTTAAGACCGTTCTTGCACGGTTCGATCAAAGAAGAGGTCTATGTGGAGCAACCCGAAGGATTTGAGATTTATGATCGAAAATCTCATGTATGCAGGTTGGAGAAGGCTCTCTATGGGCTGAAGCAAGCACCCCGAGCATGGTATGAGAGGATCAATAGCTACTTGATGACGCTGGGACTCACTAAGAGTGAAGTCGATCCTAACCTTTACTTTAAGGTTAAAGATGACAAGCCTCTCATACTGGTGTTGTATGTGGATGACCTCTTTCTAAGAGGTGCAAACTCTCTCATTCACAAATGTAGGAGGGAGATGGCTTCTGAATTTGAAATGAAGGACCAAGGACTTAAAGTGTGGCAGAAGCCAAGGGAAATTTTCCTACCTCAAGGAAAATATGTGGTAAAGATATTGAAAAGATTCGGTATGATGGACTGCAAGCCTGTGACTACCTCGAGGATATTAACTTTTAGAAGTTATATGGTAGTGATGTTGGACCAGACTTGGGAAATTCCTCTGAGTTTTAAAAACTCATTTGCATTGATGTTCTTGGTGAACCTCCGTTCAAACATATGTTTTGCAGTTAGCAGTGTGAGCTCATATTTGGTTGAGCCTCACTGCATTGATGCCAGGAATCTTCTGAGATGTCTTCAGGACACAATCTCTCATGGATTAAGATACACTGTCGGAGATGTGAGACCACTTGGATATACTGATGCTAATTGGGCAGGCAGTGTGGTGGACCGTAAGAGCACTTCCGGGTGCTATTTCACCTTGGGATCTACTTCCGTATCCTGGATGAGCACGAAGTAGAAGTCGGTGGTTTTTGAGCACAACCGAAGCAGGATATACTGTTGCTAGCATGACCTCGTGTGAGGCAGTCTGGTTGCGAAAGCTCTTCAGTGAGATGTTTGGATTTACATTGGATACCACTGTGATTCTCTATAACAACCAGAGGTGGGATTCGATTATTGAGGAATATCATATTCGTCGATTGCTCTAGCAGATATACATCATCTGGGATATGGTAAGTTGATGAGCAAGGAGGCTCCATCACATTAAGATGATGTACATGTTGATACACCTTGTCAAAGCCCTGAGGAAAGATCTAATCTGTGATTTTCCCAAACGACTTGGAGTTGGCAAGAAACCCTTGTACAAGGGTCCTGCATGTTGCATTCATTGAGCTTTGGGAGCTCTGAGGGCTTGCGGTTATTACTGGAGCAACATACGACCACAGGGTGACTCACCCTCCCCTAGTTGGTGCCCACTGGAACAAGATGATTCGCTCTCTTGTGGAACAAGATGATTCGCTCTATTGTGGAACACGATGATTCGCTCTCCTGTGTAGCAGGATGATTAGTTCTCCTATGAGGCCTGGATTGGTGTGTTCTCCATGGCGGTTGTAGTAGGAGTTGTACCATACTATGACGCTGACTTCGGGTCGGTTGAGACTGGTCTGGGACCAATGGTACATACTCCCAGACTGACTTCGTGTCAGTGCAGTACTGGTCTGGGACCAGTGAGAGCGATACATACTATGACACTGACTTCGGGTTGGATGAGACTGGTCTGGGACCAGTGGTACACTCTCTGAAATTGCGATACTGGTCTGGGACCAGTGGTAGGAGTGGTACTTACTATGAAGCTGACTTCGGGTCAGTTGAGACTGGTCTGGGACCAGTGGGACGCACTCTGATTGATGCAGGATTGATGTGTTCTCCTGTGAGGACAGGATTTGATTAGTTCTCCTGTCGAGGCATCCTACCCATGCAGTCTGGGACTCATGGGAAGTACCTCTCATCTAATCAATGAGTAGGGAAATGAAGTTAGGGACCATAGTAATATCGATGGACACATCGTTCTATCTACCGTACTCCCTACGCTAGGATGACCTCCATTGATCTGGGATCAATGATATTGGTCTGGGACCAGTGGTAGGAGTTGTACCATACTATGACGCTGACTTCGAGTCGGTTGAGACTGGTCTGGGACCAGTGGTACATACTCCGAAACTGACTTTGTGTCAGTGCAGTACTGGTCTGGGACCAATGAGAGTGGTACATACTATGACGCTGACTTCGGGTCGGTTAAGACTGGTCTGGGACCAGTGGTACACTCTCTGAGACTGTGATAGTGGTCTGGCACCAGTGGTAGGAGTGGTACTTACTGTGAAGCTGACTTCGGGTCCGCTGACACTGGTCTGGGACCAGTGGTATGCACTCTGAGACTAACTTTGAGTCAGTGGAGGATGACACTGGTTTAGGACCAATGGAGTTGTACTCACTATGACGCTGACTTCGGGTTGGTTGAGACTGGTCTGGGACTAGTGGTACATACTCTGAGACTGACTTTGAGTTAGTATGATACATCCTCGATCATTTCTTCTTCTTCATAATTCGGACAAAAGCAGAGCAGAACAGAACAATGCAACAGCAAAGCAAAATAGAGCAAAACAGTACAGATCAGTATAGGGCAGAACAAGTCAAAGCAGATCAGGCAGAATTGAGCAGAGCAGGGCAAGGTTCAAGCTATACAGGGCAGTGCATTTGATGGATGAATAGTAACGACCGATAGACAGATTGTAGATGAAGTTCTCCATGGTTGAGAGGGAGTGTTAAAATTGGCAACCAGGGCAAAACTTCATCATGTGGTCATCATTTCATGAGCTGATAATAATTTTATTAAATCCTCTCGTCGAGAGGTGTAGATTGATATAAAGATCATCCGATTCGATAAGTATTCATGGAGATATGATTTATTGATTATGGAATTAATTCAAGCCGACCTACAACCATGTAGGCTCAAAAAGCCCAACAGTCACATCTATTCACCCCCAACGTTGTATATAAATATAAGAGGACTTTTCCTCATTTGGACTCACTCATCTCATCACATCTCTCTCTCTACTGCGCAGATATGAGTCTCTTCTCTACTGCACTGAAATGGGTCTCTCTCTCTCACACATGTGAAGCCGGACGCTGCTGAATTTGAAGCTGCAACTGCAGAAGTAAAGATTGACTTGCGAGGCCTAGAAGATCTCCTCTTTGGAACTGCAATGTAGGTTCATCTGAACCTCTTCTGAAAGCCGCAACTTTTGGTGGTGGAATGAAGTCAATCCGATGAACGGTTTGCAAGATATCGACTGCCCTAGTTTGAAGCCGGAAACTACTGAAACTGCAGAAGTAAAGATTGACTTGCGAGGCCTAGAAGATCTCCTCTTTGGAACTGCATTGTAGATTCATCTGAACCTCCTCTGGAAGCCGAAACTTTTGGTGGTGGAATGAAGTCAATCCGACGGTCGGTTTGTGAGATATCGTCTGCCCTAGTTTGATAATGAAGCCGCTAACGCTGATGATGTTGATCTAGGGTTTGCTACTGCTGATATGAATCAGATTTATTGTACTATTTCTCTGCTGAATTATTGAAGATAAAAGAAGATTTGATCAAAGGGTTTCCCCACACATTGTGAGGTTTGTCCCTGGCTAGCAGCCACATCTTGTGTCTCTTGTCTTGGCTTGTTTTCAGTCGATCGTTTAATGTTCTATTTGCACTTTACTTTATATATATGTGATTGCTAATCTGTGGAATATAATAAGAAAAAGAAGTAAACTGTTACAAGCATAGAACATACCATAACTTAACAAATATGTAATATGTATAATATGTATAATATATATATTATGTATAATATGTACGCTCAATTCCTTTTTCCTCCAGCTTCAAATCCATGAAGCTTCTATAAAACCTCATTTTGCGGTAGAAAAGAGTTTTTAGCCAGCTTTTCTTGTCCCCTGCACGTCCAAGCGCGGGGCTCAGGTGTCTTTTTGCGCTTTGGTTTTGGTTTTGCTGGAGGTACAAGGACGCGCTCCCCTTGGCAGGCAGGGACCTGGAAAAGGTCAGTCTTTCTATGCTCTTACAATTTACAGTTTCTAAGTCTGGATGTTTTTAGATATTCATAAATGAGATGAAAGTCTGGGTGTTTTTAGAAATACATAAATGAGATGAAAGTCTGGATAAAATTCAAGTTTTTTTAGTCTCCGGAGTGAAGTTTTACTTCTGAAACAGAACAGACATACTGCTCTTTTATTTTTCTCCATCTCTATTCTGGCTCCTGGAACATTGTTTAAAGTTCGATCAATAGCATGGCACAGTCAACGTTTATTTGGACTACTGAAGCACTCCCGGCTTGGCTTTGTCCTAAAGAATATAATATGGGTGAAAAGTATGAATTAAAACTCGGCTATCCTTAGTGTCTCTAATCAGAATTGGCCTTAGTCAGCATGTTTTAGATCTCTGTTTAGAGTATGGTTTTAGTCAGCATGTTCTGGGCAATAATTCACAAATTAAAGAAGTCTATAGTGATCTACAAGCCCTGTTCAGATTTTCGTATTAAGATAGGTGACTGGTGGTGCATTTTTGAATCTTATTGTTGCTGCATTGTCTGTCACGATCCACAATCAAGCTGAAAATATGCAGGGTGTTAAATTTATCATTGAATGCTTGGTAGAATCCTTCGTCAGGGCCGATCCTGCCATAGCTCACAGAGCCTGCTCCTGAACTCTTACCACCTTTCCAGCATTACTGGTTTTCTGAGCCGGATTACCATTTCCCGGGGCCGGAATTGAGAAGCCTAAAATCCGGCAACCCTCTGGGTTTCGGAATAAAGTACCATAAGCGACGTGGCCCATACCGAAGGGATAAATGTTTCTAAATTCAGCCACCTTGCCTTATCTGTTGCAGTAATCTTTGGTTATCAGCCTTGGACAGCTAGCTAGATTTCTGTCAGATCATTAAATCCCTCATCCAGCCTTACCTAATCCGGGTGTTATGTTCGGTACTTGGGCAGATGCCCATTTACTTCTAGTACAATCTCCCATTTTGAGATCTATCCCCTAGTTATTATCCTGGGATATCGGCCTACTCCTGAATTCGCACCCCTCCTGTTTTGTAAAGCCTCTCCTTCCCAAGTCTTCTGATTGTCAGATCTCTTGTCCGGAAAAATCCATTTCCCCTCACTTGGACGTCCTCACCCTGGCTATGCCTTTAGAATGATCATTTATTTCCGGTACATTTTCCCGATTCAGAATCCTCCCCTTAGTTATTAGCCTGGGACAACGGGCCTCTCCTAATTCCGCGCCCCTTTGCTTTGTATAGACTTTCCTTCCGGTGTTTTTTCTGGTTGTCAGATCTTTTATCAGAAAAAGTTCACTCCCCTCTCTTGGTATTACCTCTTCCGGACTCTTTTTTCAGAGTTTCGGTCCGGCCGATCATTTATTTCTGGTAGAGAGCCCGATTTGGAAATCTTCCCAAGACAAAAGACTTCAGTTAAGCCAGAAGGAAGATTTTTCAAAGGCGCATGGAGGGTGAGTCAGATGCATCGGCCACTGAGGCCATGATAAGGGCAGCAATTCACGCTGAGAGGGAATGGGGCAACACCACGTTAACCGGAGGATGGCAATCCACTTTGGATGACGTTGTCATCCAATCATCAATGCCTGCTGCAAATGAGGATAGGTATCCATCACAAAGAGTGCACCAATCATGGCAGGTAAATAGGATTAGCGACTCCATACAGAAGGAAAGCCTCCTGAGCGAACAAGCAAACCAGTACAACAGGGCCCGTAAGCCTGTAAAAACCACCCCTCCTCCTGCTACTATAAAATTGGACAACGTTCACCTGACTGAGCACATAGAAAGCCTCCAGGAGCTCGCCTTAGTGGGCAGATGGCACTTTCCAGAAATGGATGATGCCACGATGAGAAAATGGCTTGAGGTGCAGTGGAAACCGCTGATTGGATACATCCCCATTGTTTCAAATCTTATGAAGGAATGATATTGCTTCCATTTCTTAAGCACCATTGATGTAGAAGCTATCTTGTCACGCCCTTGAGTTCACAAAAGGAGCTTCCTTGCTCTTTACAGGTGGTATATTGGGTACAACCCTCTGAAAAATACCCCCTCAAATAACTTAATTTGGGTCAAACTCCAAAACCTTCCCTTGGGAATGTGGTCTAAGGAGACTCTTACAGAGATAGGTAATTCCATTGGAAGATTTGTCTACGTCGATCCAAGGTATCTTGGGGAAAAAGACAAGTGCATAGCTTGGATTCTCATTGAAAAGGCTTACAGGGGAGGTTTTCCCAACCACATCGAGATTTCCTGGAGGGATTTAAAAACTAAGCAAAGACTGGACTTTTGGGGTATACCTTTCAGATGCTCTGCTTGTCACTTGACAGGACATTTAATTAAAAACTGCTCTCGGCACCTGACTCACAAAAGCAGAGTGCACCATGAAAAGCGTCAGACAAACTCTCCGCTGTCTTCTGAAAAGGAGAAGCTATCCCCCTCCGCCATCCTGTCTCCGACGGAAATGGATGTTGTGCATGATTATATTTTGGAACACAGGACAAATCAATCTCCACACGGCCTTAGCAATAGGCCTGAAACATCATATAGAACTGTTACAATGCGGGGAACAAAGCTAATCCAATTCCCTTCCCGCCTCCCCCGAAACCAAAAGACGACATTGCTATTCCTTCCCCCCCTCCGATCCCTAATCCTCTCAAGGATTTTACAGTAGGCTCTCACTCCATTCTCATCTCATCTTCCTCGCCTAAGCCCGAAAAGATCCATATCCCATCCACGAAAGGAAAAGAGCCGATCATATCTGCCACCCCTTTAAATTCCCCTATTTCATCTCCATCAAATTTATATGACAACGACTTAGATTTTCTTCTAAGCAAGAAATCTCTGGAGTTGGAACCCTTAACCATCCATAAACCTCATAAACCCTCGTCTCCTCTCATTAGCCCGAATTCTGCAAAAAACATTACTGTTAGAAAGAAAAGCTATGGTGGAAGTAGACATTTTCGGGGGCGGACAAAAAATGAGGACAGTGGTATGAGAAACATGTCCCTTGTAGGCGTTCCTATCATGAACAAGACAGAGACACAGCGTCTTAGAGCAAGTGCAGTTGTCTTCCCTCCCCAATGACCTTCATCTTATCTATGAATATCAGAGGTCTGGGAGCAGACCTGAAATTTTTGGCGCTTAAAAATCTTTTTATTTCAATCAAGCCAAAAATCATTTTAATACAGGAAACCATGCACAGCAAGCAGGTATCAATTTCCTACTTTAGAAAGATGTTCCCCTCCTGGCACATGGCAGCCTCGGAGGCCAAGGGTCTCTCGGGAGGACTGGCGGTATTGTGGGATCCTTATTGGATCAAGGCAAAGGCTTATAAATGCTTTGCAAGCAATTTTCATCTCAGCATTTATCAGAGGAATTGACTGCCCTATAAACATTTTGAACATCTATGCCCCTTATAAGAACAGGATTCCTTTCTGGGACAATTTTTTGCTTCAGAAATCTTTGACATTGACTCATTAATGATTGCAGGCGATCTAAACATTACTCCAAGCTCAGAGGAACAGTGGGAAAATTGTAGGAAGAAAGACCCGCTCACAGATCGAATAAAATATGAATTCTTGCACAGAAATCTTGTAGATGTCACTCCTCCTAAGATGATGCCTACGTGGGACAATGGAAGAGCAAAAGAAGCCTACATTGCAAAAAGGATAGATCAGTTTATTGTACATGTTAGCATTATTGAAAAAATGGGCATGCCTTTCTCGTCCATTGAGAATGTTTTCATCTCCAACCATAGGCCGATCTCTCTCAGCTGGAGGGAAAAGGGGTTTAGAAATGGCTACCCTTCTAAATTCAACAGATTATGCTTAGAGGATCGAGACTTCAATGAACTTATTACAAAAACATGGAAGGATTTATCCGCAAAAAATTCGACCCCCCCTTTTATGATATTCAGAGACAAACTAGCCACTATGAGGAAAGTGGTCAAAGACTGGCAATACAAAAAAAAACAGGCAGACAGATTGGCCCTAAAGAAATACAAAAGGAACTAGACAGTATATCAAAGGACTCAAATGTCAACACTCTTCCTTGCAGCATGAAATGTCGCCGAAATGACCTAGAAAGGAAAAAATAAAATTTACTAAAGCAGGAAGAAATCTCATGGAGACTAAAGAGCAGGGCAATATGGCTCAGAGACGGTGATAGAAACACTAAATTTTTCCATAAGTATGCAAATGCCAGACGTGAGAGAAACTCCATATGGAAAATAAGCGACGGACAGGGAGGATTTCTCTTCTCACAACAAGAAATCTCAAAGGAAGCTGTGAGACATTTTAAAAGCCAATATAAAAGAAGGGAAAATTACAATTTTCAAGATATTTTATGGGGTATAGAACTGGTCCCCCAAATGTTCGATGATGATAAAAATGATCCCCTGTTCCAGCCTATAACAGAGGAAGAGCTTATAGGAGTTATGAAGGCCTTCAAAAAGGACAAATGCCCCGACCCGGACGGCTGGACCATAGAATTCTTTATACACTTCTTTGATATCATCAAACTAGATTTGTTAAGGATGGTTGAGGCAGCAAGAATCTCTGGTAGCATTCATCAACTTACATCCTCCACGTTAATAGCTCTTATCCCAAAAAAATTGGTAGCGGACACCTTTAAAGATTTCAGGCCGATCTCATTATGCAATATAACCTTCAAAATCATCACAAAAATTATTGCAGAAAGGATTAAAGCGACCTTGGCTAGTTCTCTAACAAAGGACCAACATGCTTTCTTAAAGGGGAAGAACATTTTGGATGTAGTGGCCAACACTCAAGAAAGCCTGTTTTCCATGCTCTCAAATAAATCTGAAGCTGTTATTCTCAAACTTGATTTACAAAAAGCTTTCGACTGCTTAGATTGGGGGTTCATTAAATGTTTACTAGCTAAGACCGGCCTGAAATCAAATGTCATAAACTGGCTCATGGCGTCTGTAGAAAACGTGAACTATGTTGTCATCATAAACGGGATTCCTTCTCCTTATTTCTCAGCAAAGAGGGGGTTGCGTCAAGGTTGTCCTCTCTCCCCTCTGTTGTTCATCCTAGCAATGAACTCACTAAGCCTTCATATTAATAAAGCAGTTTCTGAAAACAGATGCAGGCCAGTAAAGATTTGCCGCAACAACTACATCTCACACAATCTATTTGTGGACGATGTGCTCATCTTCGCAATGTTGTGCAGGATCTCATGGTTATGTCTCAATGAAATTCTAAATAGGTTCCAGAGTGCTACAGGACTACAAATTAACAAATCTAAATCCACTCTCTACCATAATGACGCCAATATGGAAACTGTGGAATGGATCTCTGAGCTGTTTGGGGTAGAAACGAGATCTATCAAGGAAGAATTAAAATATTTGGGCTTTCAGCTAAAGGCCAAAGGTTACTCCAAAGAAGATTGGCAATGGCTAATTGAAAGATACTATAAAAAGATCTTTGCCTGGGAATTCAAATGCTTATCTTTGGCAGGGAGAATTATTCGTACTCAAGCAGTTCTAAACCAACTTGTTGTTTATTGGGCACACATTTTCTTCCTCCCTGCAAGTATCACACAGAAAATGAACAAGATCACTGCTAACTTCATATGGGGCGGCAAGTCTGTACAGGGAAAATATCATCTTACTAAAATGGAAATAGTCTCTATGCCAAAGAATTCAGGAGGTTGGGGATTACTGGATTTGAGGGTTTTCGGAAAAGCACTACTGTGCAAATCTTTGTGGACAGGCATATTCGAGGACGGGTCGTGTAGCACTACCATAAAAAAAGAAATATATGAAAGGCAAAGACTTGGAATATTGGTTCAGAATAGGAAGAATTGGAGCCAAGTACGGGTCAGCTATATGGCTCAGTTTTAGAAAAATCGAGCAATTTTTCCTAAAGAATCTTAAATGGCGCTTACAATCTGGCAGCAGAATCCTCATTGGAATTGATCCCATCTTGTCTGGCAAAGAGAGTATCTCCATCCCTGAAAGAATTCTAATCTTTCTACATAACAAAGGCTTCTTTACGTGGCACAAACTTATAGCAAGATGGCATGGCCCTCTTCCTCTATGGAAAGAGGCCTGCGATCTTAGTATGTCAGAACCTATGGCAAGACAATGGAATGTTGTTAAGGAGATCTTGAGAAGTTGCGGTTTTCATCGGTCTAGCCCGCATGATTATCTTATCTGGAAGGCGCAAACGGCAAACTCACAGGTCAGCGGAAAGGATATCTATACAGATCTGACTGGTTTAAAGACCAGGCACTCCAATCCTATTTTTCCATCAGCTCTTTGGAAAACCGGCTGCTCTCCCAAATTAATTTACTTCTTGTGGCTGGTGTTCCACAATAAAAATCTTTCCTGGGAGAATCTAAAGAAAAGGAAATGGCATGGACCGAGCAGATGTTTAATGTGCGAATCAGAAGAAGAATCCAATTTCCATATGTTCTTCCAATGTCAATCAACTCAGCAAATATGGCATGAATTGGCAATTTTATACGGCTTTCCTCATGTTTTACATGTTTCAACTCATGCTGCTTTCGAATGGTGGAACAGGCAAAGAGATACATGGGGGCCCCTCATTATTATTGTCCTATGGAATGCATGGAGATGGAGGAACAGGAAGATTTTAAAAGAAGCAAAGGAGCCCCTCAAGGATATTTTACAACATATCATATCCATCTATGACTCCATCCCAAAAAAGCAAACCTTCTCGAAAGCTGACAACAGAAATGTGCAAAAAGATTCTCTGCAGGACCCCAAGGGCGTTTTTTGATGGCATTGCTCAGCAAAACACTTGTGGATGTGGTTTTCTCATTATAATGGACGAGAATCTTCAATTTTTTATCTCATGGCATGCAGGAAAAGGCATCAACAGCATGGCAGAGGCGCAAGCCCTGGCGAGTCTCCTGGCTTTCTGTATTTCTTTTTATATTCAGTCTATCTCAATTTTTGGAGACTCCAAGATCATGATCGATCATGTCAAAGGAAAATGCAAAATCAGAAACCATCACCTCAAAGGCTGGATGTACAGGATTATGTTTTATTGGGGACTTATGAGAGATAGCTCCATTCAGCATATTTACAGGGCTCAAAACCAGCGAGCGGAATGTCTGTCCAAGGATGGTCTTCTTCTTGGAACAGGTTCCTGGTCCATGAAGGTTATATTTGGCGAGGACTCCTATGTCATACAGGATTTCTCTATCCCTGGCTTTTAAATCTCCTTTCATTTTCACCAGGTCTGCTATTTTCCCCCTTTTTGGTTTTCATCCCGGCATATGTATGGTATATGAAATGTCCTGAACAATCTCTATAAATCATTTTGGAACTACTTCTGATATGCTGTCAAATCTTTTTGGATCTGTTTCTGATGTGAAACTGCACTTCCGCCTCTTTCTTTCATAGAGGATCTCCTCCTCTAGTATTTTGTTTTCCTTATGATTAAAATCTTCAGTTCCGCGTGCTTGACAATGTACTATATGGATCCTTTATACAGTCTCAATATAATACAATCATGCTTTTTCTTCCTGAAAAATAAATAAACAAACAAAAAAAAGAAAAATTATGTATAATATGTAATATCATATATGTATTATAATCTACGCAATTGTGGTTTGTCACCTTCAAACTTAGACAGAAACTTATATGATTAATCATTAGACTCTAAAGTCTAAACCAGTCCTGGTAAGTTGGTAACAATAATTCCACACTAAATGATAGAAGTTAGAACTGAACTCAATCGACTACAAGTAATTGACACATATGTTATAAATTATAATTATGTATAATATATATAATATATATGGCCTTGCTGCTCCAAAACTCTATCCAAAAGGGATAGTCAAAAGGGCAGTCTCAAAACCAACACTCACTGCCAGTGACTCTACATAGTACACAGTCACACTGCCAGTGAATCTGCCAGTGACTCTACATAGTACACAGTCACACTGCCAGTGACTCTACAGTCTACACAGTACACAATCACACTGCACAGAGCCTAAAAATCTGTGGACTGTAGCATATAATTTCATAATCATAAATGATAAAAGTTTTATCATAAAACAATGACATAATCGTAAATTAAAATGATGAAATAGTGACCTTATAATGACTGTATATTGACTTGATAACGGCATTGTTCATGTGATGATAGCTGCAGTGTTCATGTGACTTCAAAATAGCTACTATGTATTGTAAATTTGTAATTTAAATTTACTAATTTGTTTCTGGGTGAAATAGAAATTAATAGATTATAGTTTTTTATACAGTTAAGAATGACGAAAGCAAAAGGGATTTTGTTCTCAATGTTGTCCTCCCCTGCTCTGCTTCTCATCTACACTGCCCTGTAACAATGGAGCTTAGTCTCCTCTATCTTTTTTGAATATAAACAGCAACCGACTTTGTAAAAAAACAAAAAAAATACAAATTAATAAATTATATTTTGCTGATTTGAAGGCTGAAGCAATTTAATTTGTTTCAATTTTTTTTTGTGCCCAGGTTTAAATTCAAGTTCAAAGTTTAAAACAAAATGCCAAGGATTTTGGATGCTATGTGGGAGTTTGGTGAACCTGATACTACACCCGAAACTAGGGGGGTCAATAGAATGTATTTGACTTGTAAGTTGTGTGGCAAGCATATTTCAAGAGGTATCAACAGATTGAAATGCCATTTGGGGCAAATTCCGGGGCAAAATGTTGACCTTTGCACAAATACAACTCCAAAAATCATCTGACGGGCCATTCAATCATTGATGGATAAAGAGGACGGAAAGGACATCAGGGCAACATTCAAAAACCAACTTGTAGGGGCCTCAAGAGTGGGAAGAATTGAGAGTGGCAGTGCTTCTTCAGCAACATCACCTTCCTCACCCATAGGTCCCAGCCCCTCATCTATCTCATCTTTTTTTGTTCCTAGAACCACAGCTGGTTCACAACCTGGGATCAAATCAGCAATGAAAAAAGGAAAAGGCAGAAGCTGACAGGTTGGTCAGTAAGTGTCTTCTATGGAGTGATGTTCCTTTCAACATTGCCAAGACAAGCCCATTCTACTAGCCTATGTTTGATGTTGTTGTTGTCGTTGACCTGAGGTACAAAGCCCCCACCTTTGCAAAATTGAGAGGGCCTCTTCTTCAAGATGAAAAGATTGATTGCACTGCTAGATTGGCGGAGTTTAGGGCATCATGGGAACACACTGGATGCACAGTCATGTCAAATGGTTGGACTGACTAGAAGGGTAGAACCCTTCTCAACTTCTTGGTTAGTTGTCCCAAGGGGACAATGTTTATGAAATCTGTTGATGTATCTACACACATTAAAAATGCACGTACATTATGTGAGTTGTTGGACATCTTCATTCAGAAAGTAGGCCCAAGCAATGTTGTCCAAGTCATAACGGACAACGCTGCAAATTATGTTGCCGCTGGCAAAATGCTTATGGAGAGGTATCCTAGCTTGTTTTGGACACCTGGTGCTGCTCATTGCATTGACTTGATGTTGGAGGATATCGGTAAGATTCCTATTGTGAGGGATATTGTTGAATCATCCAAGAGCATAACAAAATTTATATATAATCATGCATCTGTGCTTAGCTTGATGAGAAAATACACCAAAAACAAAGAGTTGGTGCATCCTGCCATTACACGATTTGCCACTACTTTCATATCTCTTCAGTCTCTGTTGAATTATGTGGGATGTGAAGAGCATGTTTCTCTCAGTGGATTGGCGTTCTTTATCTATTAGCCGCAAACCAGAGGGAGAGGGCATATGCAGACTAGTTTCATATGATCAAAGCTTTTGGGCAGGAGTAGAGGAGGTGTGTGCCATTTCAGAACCTTTGGTAAGGTTTCTTCGGTTGGTTGATGGAGACAAGCCCGCAATGGGCTACTTGCATGAGGCCATGGATAGGGCCAAAGAAGTCATTCGTGCTTATTATGCAGATAAGAAAGACGAGGGGGTAGAGAAACAACAGGTCATATGGAGAGTGATTGATCAACGATAGAACAATACCCTCCATCGCCCCATTCATGCTGCAAGTATCTACCTCAACCTTGCATTTTCTTACGCCTGTGGTTTCAAATTTGATGCCGAGGTGATGGATGGATTCTTCACTTGTGTTGAGAGGATGGTGCCATATGAGCAAGAACGTGAAGATATTTCTAAAGAAATGGAGGTCTATAGGATGGGAGGTGGCACATTTGGTTTTAACATCGCTATTAAGAATAGGACGACCAAAATGCCAAGAGAGGATGGTGCCATATGAGCAAGAACGTGAAGATATTTCTAAAGAAATGGAGGTCTATAGGATGGGAGGTGGCACATTTGGTTTTAACATGGCTATTAAGAATAGGACGACCAAAATGCCAAGTAAGCTTCAGTTTGTTTCAAACTTTCAAGTTTAGAATTTCAATGTTTTTTTTATGTTTCTCATTTTTCTTTTAACTTGTAGATGCTTGGTGGACAAGCTATGGTGTCAGAGTACCCCATCTCCAAAAGCTTGCCATTCCAGTGCTCAGCCAAACATGTAGTTCCTCTGAGTGTGAGCGCAATCGGAACGTATTTGACAAAATACATAGCAAAAAGCGCAACAAGTAAAAATATTTCAAATTAAATTTTTTGAATTCTACAACAAATAAGATATATATAAATAATATAAATATAATGTAAATGATAATAATCATAAATAATAATTAATTAAGTAGTCATTAGGTTGAAGAAGCATGTCTAAAAGAGACATGACTCTTCATGAAGAGACTTGCTTGATATATAAGCAAGCCTCTCATTCTCATTGTAAATCATTATCATTCTCATTCTTATTCATATATGTAATATAATATTTATATTCTCAATGGATAACTTCATATTCCAAGTCTTCTGAAGTAATTAATTTATAGAAGGAACTTTGTTCGCTTCATCTGGTATCAAAGCAGTTCAATCCTCTAGGTTGCTTAACCAGTGCACAGAGCTCGTTCTCCTATCCAAGTCTTTGACTATCGAAATTCGTCAACCTTGTTGCCATATAATTGAAGTATCTTGCTCAATATTTGGGAGTTTCTCCTTTTCTCCGTTTTTCTAGGCCTTAGGCCATAAAAAGAAATTTACCAAAAAAATATATATATAAGTAAATAAATTAAAAAAAGAAGAAGAAAAAAAAGTAAAAGAAAAAACAAAATGGATACAAAATCTCATACCAAATATATTTAAAACTTTTTACGTGGAGAAGCGCGTGGTTTTAAAAACAACCCATGGTAATTGCCCATGGTATTTTAAAAAGTTAAAACAAAAACAAAAAACAAAAGGAATACATTTTACTTTTTACGTGGAGAACATTTTAACAGGTGTTTTAAAAACAACCCATGGTAATAGCCCATGGTATTTTAAAAGTTAAAGAAAAAACAAGGATACAAAAGCTTTTACGTGAAAGGTAAATATTACTTTTTACCGAAGGTTTTAAAAAACAACCCATTGTAATAGCCCATAGTATTTTAAAAGTAAAAGATATTTTGATAACATTGAAGAAAAAAGTGTGATCTAAATAATTTTAATCGTTCAAATCTAAAGATAAGATTGTGACGGTTCCAAGAGTCACGTCTCATCCAAAAAAATATTATTATAATTATAAAAAAAGATACTCTATAAGCCTTATATAGTTACATATAAAAGGAAAAGTGGGTCTCAAAAACTATATATAAATTTTATATAATTATAATTTTATAATATATATAAATTAAAATTATAAATATATATGATTTATATATATTTATATAAAACAAAAAAATATATTATTATTTATATAAACCAAAAACAAAACAAAAAATTATTAAAAGAGTGAACAAAAAAGACGAAGAAGAAGAAGAGAATATATATATATTAGATTTTAGAAAGAGAGAGAAGTGGAAATATATTAGTGGAAATATATTTTATAGATTAAAAAAAAAGCCATATATATAAAATAAAAAGAGAGTTGAAAAATATTATATATAAAAATAAATAAATAAATAAATCCCAAGTTCATCTTAACAAAGTAAAAATGGAGTCAACCGTTGAGAAATTGAGTGTAGTCCAAAAATGAGAGATGAAAGGTTTCCTGAAACCTTTGGTAAATATGTTGATACATTATTTCAAATCAGAGGATTGCTCAAATCTCTATCTGTCCTACTGAAAGAAGTAATTATGTTAGTCCTAAATGTGCTAATCAATTGGTGATTATTGAATCAAATATAGTTGAAACAAATATTTTTGGCAAACAATATGACATAAGCAATTTACACCTAAATATTGGAGATTATACTTTTATCTCACAATTCACCGTGCAAACCTTATCTTTTAAGGCTCCAAGATGTTACACTGAAACCTAATTCAGTAATGCCAGAAGATATATCGGATATTTCAAAAGTAATTTCTCAAGAAGGTAAAAAAGTATTACAAAATATGCAAAATGAAATTGACAAAATCACTATTGACAAAAATGAAGAAGTTTCTAGACTTAAAAACCATAGTGAAAAATTGTTTACTCAAATTAAGAAACTTAAGAAGGATAATAAGTCATTAGAAAACCAGGTACAACAACTTTTCAAGAAGGAAGCATCAAATATAGGAATTCAAGTTGATGACAAAACAACAAATACCGATTCAGTGAATGTCACAACTCAGGAAGAAGACAAGCAATTTGAAGAAAAGACGTAAGTGGATGTTGTAGTTCAAACAATGAACATCCCCAATGAATGTTTCATAACCAACTCAACAACATCTTCGCCAAAAGAAAATATAAAAATTGCCGCATGACCAGTAAGGAGAAATCAAACCAAAAAAGTTCCATATCAGCATCTGAATCATGAGAACAGACGAATCAACCATGCTACATATTTGAACCAGTCAAAACCGAAACAACAAACTGATGTTCCGGATAATAGTGATGTAATCTCAATCCACTCTTATGCTAACAAGTCGTTGCAAAATTCCAGTGATCAGAGTACTATATAGAAGATTAATCTGGGATGGTCTGATCCCTTCTCGGTACGACAATTTTGTTTGTCACTAAGAAGATCATCTCAACTTGTATCGACGAGGATGACTATTCCGAGACAGAAAGACCTTTGAAGCCGAAAAAGAGATCAAGCCTTTTTTCATTGACAAGCTTTGAGGACAAAGCTTTTTGAGGAAGGAGGCAATGTAACAAATAAAATATATATAAATAATATAAATATAATGTAAATGATAATAATCATAAATAATAATTAATTAAGTAGTCATTAGGTTGAAGAGGCATGTCTAAATGAGACATGACTCTTCACGAAGAGACGCTTGATATATGAGCAAGCCTCTCATTCTCATTGTAAATCATTATCATTCTCATTCTTATTCATACATTTAATATAATATTTATATTCTAAATGGATAACTTCATATTCCAAGTCTTCTGGAGTAATTAATTTATAGAAGGAACTTTGTTCGCTTCAAATTCATTTGATTAATTTTAATATTTAAATTTTCTAAGTACTAATTTACAATCTATGACTCTAATACAGATTGGAGTCCCAACGCCTCAATGACATGGTCTACGTCTACTACAATCTTCGATTGTGGGTGAGACAACTTCAGAAACCTATTGATGTGGAAGCCATCTCATTGGACAATATTGATACCACCTCTTCATGAAGAGTCGAGACTAAGAGGTTGATCACGGACTCGATCCCGGATTGGTTAGGTGTGGATCTAGAGGATGTAGCAGTTGCAGGGGAGGGAGAGCTAGAGGTAGAGGAGGAGGAGCAACATCAAGGTCAGGAGGCACTAGCAGAGCTAGATGAGGAGGAGGTGACACCATCTAGGATGGAACGCAGCAATAGCAGCATAGGACAGAGGCCACCTCTTCCATCAGCTTCTAGAGGACAATTGAGTCCATTTGTATCCCCAGGGGCAGGGCCTTCTTCCTCTAGAGGAAAAGGCAAAGTTGTTCCCTATTCCTATAAAAGGGGAAGAGGATCTTAGTGACTGATTACTTGATGACTTTTAGATGACTCATGATATACATTTATTATATTTTTGGTTGATATTTTGACTCTTGAGAGCTGAGACTCAGACAGGACTCAAAATTTAGGAGTTGATTTACTATTTTGATATGTGATGTAGCACTAGACTTCATATACATGTTATATATTAGCTTTCTTTACATGTTTATGTGGAAATGCATTTATTTGATGTTGTGGATACTCTAGATGTTAAAAATAAAAAATAAAAAATGAATAATTGTGTTTTTTTTAATTTTGCAGACTTTTTGCCGACTTTTTCAAAAAACTCCCGACTTTGCTGAGTTTTTCAACTTTTGGACCCTTGTCGAATTAATCCCAATTTCGACTTTTTCCACATTGATAAAATGACACTAGCATGATGAACTTATATAACAAACTTAGACCCTTGAGCCCTGATTAGTAAAAATGTCACTCTAGAGTGTTTTTTTCATTTAACTAATTATTTTCACTTTTTAGCAATAAATAATTAATCGAGCTTTTTCACTCACATCCTCCAAAGATGGAGTGTGATTACTAATTAATGTGAAAATTCCTTAATCTAACACATCAGAAACCCCTACTGCAATTATTGGTTTACAATCTCCTACTTGTTCTTTACATTAACACGTTATTTAATTCATAAACATCGAAGTTAACACTATTGCAGCCTTAACAAATATACAGATCATGTACTGAAATAGACAAAGACAATAACACAAGGGACACCGTTATTTTTGGACAATCGTCTCCGGAAAAACCCAATTCGGGAAAACCGGTTCAGCATATAGAGGGTTTGTATTATTAAACAGATTTGTGAATACATCTAGGGTGCCAAAAATGGCTCACCCAACAGAGAATATCCTTGGCAGTAGTACCTCTATCTGCAAAATAGATATTCTGGCAAATCAACAACTGGATGATCAAACCCCACAGCAACTCCGGTTGTTCCCTATGCTAGACAGCGAACGCTACTCCAAGCACTGCTCTGGAACTGCGTTACCCTCTCCCAGCTCAGAATCTGTTGATCTACTCTCAATCTGTACCATAGAATCTCCTCAGCGTTGCCTCTAAGGCCCAGCTTCATCCTCTGCGGCTTCTGCGTCTCATTGTGTCAACCCTCTACGTCCTCTGCGTCAACTTTACGGCATCTGTGTCGGCCCTTCTATGGCCTGCGTTGTCTCTCCTAGCACTGTGATGCTTCTCTTCTATGTATTCTTCAGCCTCGGATGAAAATCCCTTGCTGAACTTCCCCTCACTGCAACTTTGATCACTAACTCGATTTCCTCAACAAACCTCGTCCCAGAAAATCAAATTCTATGATCTCTTCGTGTATCTCCAACTGACCCTCAAGCCTCTTATACTTTTCTTGTTGATGAATCAACAGTTGAGATTAAGTCCCTAATCAACGGCTAATATTAGAACTGGCTTGATCCTTGTCACTTACAACTTTCTCACCCATTTCTTATTAATACACATTAATATTTTTATTTTCTTAAGTTTAGACTTAGGAACTCATTAAAAATACTAATTATTTTAATAACTCTTCATCCAGGTGGAATTTCTCCAAACGATTTCTGGGTCTTGGAGATCTCATGTGCCTTGGCCTCTCCACCAAATTTCATGGCTAGAGCACATCAAATGCTACCCAAAATCAACAACTAAGTCATCAATGTGTTTTCTAAGTCTAGGGTCAATGTCACTCTAGAGTGTTTTTTTCATTTAATTAATTATTTTCGTTTTTTAGCGACAAATAATTAATTGAGTTTTTTCACTCACATCCTCCAAAGTTGGAGTGCGATTACTAACTAGGTCATCAATGTGTTTTCTAAGTCTAGGGTCAATGTAAATTACCATGCTAAACATTATCTAGAGTATCACGGAATTGCATTACGTTTTTCTACGAATTTTTAATAATTAAAAATTTCCCGCAAAATATGAAATTTTAATTAAATTGTATATACCAAATAAAAATGGTGGCACTAGCAAATTTTGTTGGCCATGTAAGTACTCGATTGTCATCCTTAAGGTACCAACATTATCCTACTACCCACTTTGGGGTGCAAAATATCAATTTTTTCTAATAAAAAATCACTTTTGCTAAAAAGGTGAGGAAAATTAATCGAGCTTTTTCACTCACATCCTCCAAAGCTGGAGTGTGATTACTAATTAATGTGAAAATTCCTAAATCTAACACATCAGAAACCCCTACTGCAATTATTGGTTTACAATCTCCTACTTGTTCTTTAAATTAACAAGTTATTTAATTCATAAACATGGAAGTTAACACTATTGCAGCCTTAACAAATATAGAGATCATGTACTAAAATATACAGAGACAATAACACAAGGGATACCGTTATTTTTGGACAATCGTCCCCGGAAAAACCCAATTCGAGAAAACCGGTTCAGCATAGAGGGTTTGTATTATTAAATAGATTCGTGAATACATCTAGGGTGCCAAAAATGGCTCACCCAACAGAGAATATCCTTGGCAGTAGTACCTCTATCCGCAAAACAGATATTCCGACAAATCAACGACTGGATGATCAAACCCCACAGCAACTCTGGTTGTTCCCTCTGCTGGACAGCGAATGCTACTCCAAGCACTGCTCTGAAACTGCGTCACCCTCTCCCGACTCAGAATCTGTTGATCTACTCTCAATCTGTACCATAGAATCTCCTCAGTGTTGCCTCTAAGGCCCGGCTTCATCCTCTACGGCTTCTGCATCTCATTGTGTCAACCCTCTACGTCCTCTGCGTCAGCTTTACGGCATCTGTGTCAGCCCTTCTAGGGCCTGCGTTGTCTCTCCTGGCACTGTAATGCTTCTCTTCTATGTATTCTTCAGCCTCGGATGAAAATCCCTTGCTGAACTCCCCCTCACTGCAACTTTGATCACTAACTCGATTTCCTCAACAAACCTCGTCTCAGAAAATCAAACTCTATGATCTCTTCGTGTATCTCCAACTGACCCTCAAGCCGCCTCTTATACTTTTCTTGTTGATGAATCAACAGTTGAGATTAAGTCCCTAATCAACGGCGAATATTAGAACTGGCTTGATCCTTGTCACTTACAACTTTCTCACCCATTTCTTATTAATACACATTAATATTTTTATTTTCTTAAGTTTAGACTTAGGAACTCATTAAAAATACTAATTATTTTAATAACTCCTCATCCGGGTGGAATTTCTCCAAACGATTTCTGGGTCTTGGAGATCTCATGTGCCTTGGCCTCTCCACCAAATTTCATGGCTAGAGCACATCCAATGCTACCCAAAATCAACAACTAAGTCATCGATGTGTTTTCTAAGTCTAGAGTCAATGTCACTCTAGAGTGTTTTTTTCATTTAATTAATTATTTTCGTTTTTTAGCGATAAATAATTAATTGAGTTTTTTCACTCACATCCTCCAAAGTTGGAATGCAATTACTAACTAGGTCATTAATGTGTTTTCTAAGTCTAGGGTCAATGTATATTACCATGCTACACATTATCTAGAGTATCACGGAATTGCATTACGTTTTTCTACGAATTTTTAATAATTAAAAATTTCCCGCAAAATATGAAATTTTAATTAAATTGTATATACCAAATAAAAATGGTGGCACTAGCAAATATTGTTGGCCATGTAAGTACTCGATTGTCATCCTTAAGGTACCAACATTATCCTACTACCCACTTTGGGGTGCAAAATATCAATTTTTCCTCATAAAAAATAACTTTTGCTAAAAAAGTGAGGAAAAAGACAAGAAACATCAGTAATTAATAAACTAGGAACATATTAAAAACATGTTTCCAGTCAATTGTGTGCCTCAAACAATTGAGTAGAGTGACGAAGCACTCAAGAGGAGTTCGACCATGAGTTAAGAGGCTTAGTTCAAAGTCAAGTAAGTTGATCTCTTGAGGCCAAGTTAAAGTTGCCAGAAAGTTGAGTTAGAGGAGGCTGAGTTCCTCAATTTGGGGGGGCGAGTTTCCATTTGTAGTGAGGTGTCATTTGAGGGTGAGTTGACTAAGAGTGCATGGGAATTCACTCTCACCTCATTCCCCTTTCTCTTACCCCCACTCTACACTTATATCTTAGCTGCCATATGCAACCTCCCTCACATGCTATGCTGCCCGCACTTGAGATATACACACAGCCACTTGGAGCAGCTCGTACCTCCCTCTTGGCCACTTGGATGAGCTCATTGGGTCTTGCGATTATCATCATTTACCACATGGGATCTCTTCTCCTCATTAGGATCTCTCCCAAATTTTTATAAATTAAAGCTCTTGTTCTCTTGTGGGCTAGTATGAAAGCTTAAGAGCTTGGGAAAACTGTTGGAAAACTGATTAGGGCAGCATTTAGTTCACTTTTCTATTCATGATAGTTATTTGTGATTTATATTTTTCTTTTTGTTTATTATGCTTATGTTCTTATCATCAAATAAATACCAAAACAGGAATATCACAACCATACACAATGAAAACCCAAAGATAACTTCTCTTCTTATAGAATCAACTTCAAAGGAGATTTCCAAGACCAAACCCTAAACCCAAGTTGCCACCAAGAACCAAGTCAGCCAGCCAATTGTTTCTTCTCCACTGCAAGATAAGGTCATCCAAGAGTAGCGAGACAAAGTCCTTCAAAGCAAGGCCCTTATAGCCATTTGATTCTCCAATCGAAGTATGCAACTTTCCTCTGAAACCAGATTCGTTCAAATAGGCCGACCTGTCACGAATCTAGCAAATCAAACACGATTCGTGCCAATTCGTGTTCGGAAATCGAGACACGTTGTGTCCGATTGGGACACGATCGAATCTGGATCGTGTCCCAATCGAACACATCGTGTCCTGATTTCCAAACACAAATCCGCAAAAATCATTGTTCTTTTCATCATTTTCACTCATCTCTTTTGCAATAGGTGGTTGTGGGTTTGCTGTGAGGAGTTTGGAGCAAGGAGCAAACGGTGTGGGAGCATTTTCAAGGAGATTCAAGCAACAAGTAAGTGCATTTCCTCTATTTTTTTGTATTTGCATTACAGCAGTTTGCATATGCATTTCTGTTACAAATTTTGTGCATTTTTTGTTTATTTTTTAGCTGTATTCATGGCTCAAACAAGCGCAGCAGGTAAGGGGAAAAGGAGGGGGGAAAATGTCCCCATTGGAAATGCCCCTCCTCCCCTAATTTCATCAGAGTCTGCTGCAAGTATTCTCTCTATTGCAAGTAATGTTGAGGGAAGACTTCCTCCTAAAGGTAACATTGTGAAATATCCCTAGTGGAAATATGTCACAAGAGAGGAAGGGCCAAGTAGCAAGGTGAAGGGAGGAGGCAATGTGAATTGGAGATGCAACTTTTGCCACAATACTTTCTCAAGCACATATTTCCGTGTTAAAGGCCATTTGTTGGCTTTACCAGGTTGTCGAGTTGGAGCTTGTACAAAAGTTCCTTTACACAACAGGAAAGAAATGGAAAGAGAGTTCAATGTTGGTATGGCACATGTGGCTGCAAAACAAAAATAAAAACAAGAATGATGACCCCCTTCCATTTTTTAGGAAAGGCAACAACAAAATCCCATTTGAGAGTTCTAGTGGGGGACAAGCAGCAAAAAAAAAGGCAACTTCACTTGGTCCAATGGACAAGATTTTTCAAAAGGAGAAACGGGAAGAGCTTGATCTCACCATTGCCTGTATATTCTATCAAAACTTCATATCCTTTAATGTTGCATGCTCACCTCTATTTATTGAGATGCGCCGAGCTCTAACTCAAGGGGCTCCATTATGGTATGTGCCTCCTAGTTCAGAGAAGCTTAGAACCACATTTTTTACGAAGACAAAAAAAGAAGTGCAAAAAATGCTTGAGCTTACTAAAGCATCATGGCCAACATCTAGGTTTAGCATTGCTTCTGATAAATGGACCAGTGAAACAGGAATCGCCGATTTTGGCGATTAATCACGAGTCATAATCGGGTCGGCAGTGAAAAGATCTGATTTGAAACTCTGCGAGTCAACTCACGTTGACCAAGTTTGACTCGTGGTCAACGCGAGTTTGACTCACGAGTCTGGCGATTTAGTCGATTATTGCTGGTTTCCCGAGTCCCGCCAGATTTCAGTTCTGCGTCCCACCATTCTGTTTAGGTTTACGGGGTTCAGAACTTCGGGTTGTTTATTATTAATACATCTACGCGCAGACTCGCACAGCCATTCCAGTTCCATAGCCGCAGACAACCAGTTCGACGCGCAGCCATTCCACTATGCCGCAAAGCCGTCGACGCCGCAGACTCCAGCGCTTCCACGAGGCAGTCGATATACAGTAGCTCGAATCAATGTGACATTGTTTCATTGGGTCGGTTTCACTGTCACATTTTACAGTGGATCATACTTATCATTTCTGTGGTACGTAAATACTACAGAGGCTCGTTCACTCCTCACCATGTCTCACTGTCACATCTGTGCGACTCGCCTTCCATATATATTTTGAGGTTCGCATACCCTATGTTATGATTCGCATACTTTCAAGTTTATGGTATGACTCAGATCTATGTTATGGCTTGCTTTGGATCCGTAGCCCGCTACATACTCCGTGACTCAGATCTCCTTCAGTGTGGGTTGATTAACTACAGCACACATTCATATTCAGTGGTTTGATTTCGATGGCTCACTATGTATAATCTCTGCGGTGACAAAGTTAATATCTCTGTATTAGAAGAAGACTATATCTCAGTAATGCAAGACACTATCTCAGTAACATGAAGTTTCCAATCTCTGCAAAATGACTTTAGTGATTTGAGTAGTCTCCTATGATCTATCTAGGTGATGTTATGACACATGATAATGATCTTGCTCGCTTATACATAAAGGCAGCTACCTTGTTTGTATGATGGTGGTGATAGTATCACCGTGATACATTAGCAATATCGAAGCTTATTCGGTAAAGTGAAGGGACACCTTCAGTACTTACAATGGTCCTTAAGGATTTCTCATAGTCCCATGACTGACTAACTCGTTCCAGCAAGATAATAACTTAAGATCCATATCAACAAATGTTAGTGCTTAGCAATCTGCTTCAACAGTCTGTCTTTAGCAACATCTTCAAGTGATCAATGCTATTTGTTTCACATCTAACAATAGAGCGAAGCATACCAGATTTAGTACCTTCAACACTTTATATATGTACAGGCTTATTGAAATCAGCCCAGGTCATACTTAAATTCATCATTACAACTATCCTTCATATAATGCATAGACATAGTCTTTTGGTTGAGGCAAATCATTAGCTTCAAAGAACATTATGACGCAAGACTCTAGACCCATATTTCGTTCTTCCTGACAGAACTCCTTCTTATGATTATAAGAGATCAAATATTCCAAAGGAGTTAAAGAGAGGCATCAAAACTATAGATTAACTTCCAGATATCTATCATCGTAGAGTTGTCATTTTCTTTTGTCATATCAAGACGACTTTTATGTCACATAGTAACAGTATTTCCTTGAGAAATATACATCAACAACTTAGATGGACAAGCGAACTTCATCATACCTGATCTTCTAGAGATTTGATACAATATTTATGAGTCTTGCAAACTTTAAGATAAAGAGAGTCTAGATAAGTGACAATGATGAATGACATGGCAGAAGATTTGAGGGATGTGACAAATTATGAAAAGAATAAAATGACAAATTTAGGTGAAGATCTGAAAAACCATTACTCAGCGAGGAGAAGCTTGTGGTAGAGACAAAAAAATCTTGTAACAAAGTTAATTTTAAATTTTAGCCTTTCAACAAGCATCTTCAAGAATGCAACTTCAAAGACAGAATGCAGGGTATGGGCAATGAAGAAAAATGCAATTTTGGTCACAATGGGGCAAGAGAAATTCATTAGCTGGAGAAAATTAGAAACTGAAATACTAAAAGTCTAAAACAAGGAAAGTGCTGCAGGTTGCAGCTATAGCAATGCAGTTTCTAGAGCTAATTCTCTTCCTAACAGCAAAGAGAAAGAAAATTCTTCTGTCTTGCATCTGGCATCAGAGGTGGCTTGAAAGTTTGCATTTGAAAACTGGTCTCTACCCATAGCCTGTCTTTAGAATTGTCCATGTTTTCATAACAGTGATCCTCACAGAGTCACACCTATGATCCTATGATCTATCTATCTCCTAGACTCCTAGTACCTTAGAATACTGCTCCATAACAGTAATCCTCATTCCTCACTCTCCTTTTGCATAATCTCTAAGTCTATAATATATATGACATATGTTTAGTTGACTGTTGTTTATTGACATCTGTCTTCATTTAACTTTTTAAATTTCTAGCATATTTTAAATTTTTGGATCATTTTTAAATTTGATTTTTTGTTGTCTTTCACAGGAGCCACAAATTAAATAGAGGTCACGACTCCAAATCTTAACAGAAGCCACAAATTAACACAAGTTCAAAGCAACAACAATGCCGAGAGAGAAGGACTTTGCTTGGGCTTATTGTGACAAGATTCCCGAAAACCCCAAGCTCCTTTGTAAATTTTGCAAAAAGGAATGTAGTGGAGGCATTTATAGATTCAAGTTCCACCTTGCATAAATACCTGGCCATGATATAGGTCTTTGCACCAACGTTGATGATAATGTCAAATACCAAGCAGCCTTGGCCCTTGAGATGTTAGATCAGCATAATGCCAAAAAAGCAAAGCAAAATACTAAAATAGGAACTCTTGGAGTTGATAGTTTTTCTACCACTAGCCCCATGTCACCTCACTCTGTTGAATCCTCAATGTCGTTCCCACGTTTTCCACACATGCCTCCAAGGCCAAGTCAAACTCAAAGCCATACGAGTCCTTCGACTCCTTCCTTCAACACTGGAGGTGGAAACATAAACACCTTTTTGCTCCCCGCACAAAACCCGGTTCCCAACCTACCTTGGATGCCACTGGTTGGCAAAAAAATATCCATAGTCAAGCAAGGAAGGCCATTGGTAACTTTTGGTACTATTCTGACATACCTTTCCACTATGCCAGAAGTCCTTATTGGCAAGCTATGATTGATGCAATTGCTGTTGTAGGTCCAGGGTTCAAAGCCCCTACATCAGAGAGCCTTAGGACAAATATGTCGTTAGAGAGTGTTGAAGATGTCATGCTTGTGCCAGCTGAGTTTCGTTCATCATGGGTAGAAACAGGGTGCACCATCATGAGTGATGGATGGACAGATCAGAGGAATAGAACTTTAATAAATTTCCTTGCATCTTGTTCCACAGGCACAATGTTTCTCAATCAGTGGATGCTTCAGACAAGGTTAAGACTGCCCAACTTATCTGTGAAATGATGGAGGAAGTCGTTCAAGAAGTGGGAGAAGAACACGTTGTACAAATTGTCACCGATAATGCAGCTAATTATATGGCTGCTGGTAGACTTTTTGAGATTAGGCACCCCCACTATTTTTTGGACCCCTTGTGTTGCCCATTGCATAGATTTAATGCTTGAGGACATTGGTAAGCTTCATTGGATACATGAGGTTGTGGAGAAGGCAAAATCCATAACCAAATACCTATACAACCACACTATTGTACTAAACATTATGAGAATATACACTGAAGGTAAAGAAATTGTTCGACCTGCAGTGACTAGATTTGCAACAAATTTCATATCTTTGCAATCTGTGGTTGAGCAAAAGATAAATCTGAAAAGGATGTTCTTGGGACCTAAGTGGAAAGATGCCGAAGAGATTATTGTTGTGACGGAGTCCCTTGTTAGAGTTCTCAGGTACTTCAAGTCTTTTAACTTTTTCATTTTTTAAATTTCATTTCAAGCTTCTTTTTATTTACAATGTTTCATATTTCTTTAAATTTGAATGCTTGAACTTTCAGGATGGTTGATGGTGACAAACCCGCTATGGGTTACATTTATGAGGCGATGGATCTCGCAAAGGAGGCCATCAAAATTAGATATGGGGATGATGAGACAAAGTATATGCCTCTTTGGGACATTATAGCTACACGTTGGGATAGGCAATTGCATTCCCCCTTACATGCTGTTGGGTACTTCTTAAACACAATATTTTTATGATAAGAGCAAATTTAATGAGGATGGGGAGGTTGGCAGAGGACTTATGACATGCGTGGAAAGGTGCTTCCCTGATCCAAAATAACAAAGTCGTGTCTTTTCCCAACTACAAGATTATAGGGCACCATCTAAATTGTTTGCCTATACCAGTGCTATAAGACAAAGGTCTAAGATGTTGCTAGGTACCCAGCTTGAAGGCTTCATCAATTCATTAAATTTGTTTAAACTTTATTTTGTATGTTAAATGTTTTATTAAATTTTCTTCTTTTTAAGTTTTTACTATTTACTAATTTAGTACTTCTAGTCTTCTACTCACAAACCCTTACCACTTGCTAGGTCTTTGGTGACAAAATTTTGGTAGTGATACGCCAGATTTGAAGAGATTTTCCATTCGAATCTTAAACGAAGCATGTAGTGCTTCAGGTTGTGAACGCAACTGGAGCATGTTTGAGAAAATACATTCTAAGAAGCACAACCGATTGACACAAAAACGCTTAAATGACCTTGTATTTGTCAATTACAATCTACGACTTCGCAACAAACAAATACAAGGTGAGATTCGAGAGCTTGAATTTGAAGGTTTCATAATCTAGTTCGTACTTTAAAGTTCAAAGTTCAAACTTCAAAGTGAAATTTTAATTCAACAAATACAAGGTGAGATTCGAGAGCTTGAATTTGAAGGTTTCATAATCTAGTTCGTACTTTAAAGTTTAAAGTTCAAACTTCAAACTTCAAAGTGAAATTTTAATTCACATTTCAATGTCTCATGATGATGACAGGTATGGATCATTCACCAATTGACCTTGAAGAGATAGATTTGCAAGCTACAAATGCGGCAGACTGGGTTCAATTAGATGAGCCTCCTCTTTTAAGCCTTCATGACTTGGAGAACTTTGAGAGTCAAGCAAGCGAAGAAGTGGAAGGAATCGCTTCTAGTTCTCACTCTTAAGAGTCTTAGACTCTTAGTTGCTGATTTTTTTCTGATTAGTATGCAGTTTTTAACTTTTTTGTAAACTTTTAGAAGCATATGCTTCTAAGGACTCAAGACTCAGTGCTTTGGATCATGTGTGGACTCATAACATATATGAGATACTTATTTATTCATGATATTTTGGACATCTCTTGATATTATGCATTGTTTGGACATGCCTTTACCCAATATTAATGAAAAATGGTTTTTTTAATTCAATATATGTGTATATTTTTATTTAATGAATTCAACAATTTTTTGCCGATTTTTTCTCGATTTTTTCCTGATCCAATTAAAACTCTTTGCTCTTTTGCCTCGCCGATTTATTGCCGATTCTGAGTCTGGTAACATTGCTATGAGCATAAATAAGGACTTCTTCATCAAGAGTAAGGACATCATCATGATTTCTAGGGCTTTTTCATCAAGAGCAAGGATACAAGAGGTTATAGTGTCTTTATGGTTAGTTCAAGGACATCTAGGACATTATGAACAATAGGCATCTAGGACAAGACTTCTTCATAGTGGCTTGACATCATTAATAGTTTGACATCTTCATTAATGGCATGCTTATCAAACAACAAGGACTTGTCATCATGAGCAAGGACATCATCATAATATGCATGAGGTTATGATATCACAAGAATACTTGCCATCCCAATAGTACCATATTGACATCAATGACAACCTTGCTTAACAGCCTTGTGGAACACTGCTGTTTTGTGCAAAATAAAGTCAAAGGCCTTGAAGTTTAGGCCAAGGCACATGTTATAGGTTTGGTCAATGGAATTGTGTGGGATGCATTTCTATACTGGTTATTGGATTTTCTTAGAAGCTTCTGTTTATGGCTACAGCACATTTCCATATCTTGAAGTCATTTGTTGCCTCATCTGTTGGCGTTATATGTGCCGTTTATTCCATAAAAAATGTTAATTTGAGTCATCTAGGTACGCTATTGGATCTCGGTAATGCTCCAAGCCTAAATTATATTTCTATAGAACCTATAAATACTTCTACAGTTTTTAATGATGCCAGATTGCATAACTCCTCTTGTGTAGCCACAAGTTCATCCCTGGAGTGGGCTTGGCACATCCCTGTTTTGTAGGCCCTAATCACTAAATATACAATTTCTTTGAATGTATGCAAGTCCATTTTCAACTTTTATTCTGTAAATACGTTTTATCTTTGATCTGTTCTTTGCTTTTCGTTAAAAAATGTTAATTCGAGTCATCTAGTTACGCTATTGGATCTCGGCAATGCTCCAATCCTAAATTACATTTCTACAGAACCTATAAATACTTCTACAGTTTTTAATGATGCCAAATTGCATAATTCCTCGTGTAGCCACAAGTTCATCCCTGCAGTGGGCTTGGCACGTCCCTGTTTTGTAGGCCCTAAATTCTAAATATACAATTTCTTTGAATGTATGCAAGGCCATTTTCAACTTTTATTCTGTAAATTACTAAATACGTTTTATCTTTGATCTGTTCTTTGTTGAAAATGTAATTTCAACACAGCCGTACCAACGCTCAAAACCACTGCAGTAAAACCATAAAACCACCGGTGAGTTTCTCGGACCGCCTTTGCGTGAAGGCAGTTTTCGTACATAGGCGCTCCGAGAAGATATAGAGCTGACGCGTGGCTGAGGCGTGACATCACCCTCTGACAACTTCTCGGAAGGTAAATGTTTGTTAAAAATGCTCTTCCGATATTCTCCTCCACCGTCTGATGTGCTCCAGCGTTCTCCACCGTTGATTGCATTCAAAGCTGCATACGAACCTGCAACATGACATTGCGTAAAAATTTTGGGTTGACCGCCGTTTACTGCAATAGGGTAATAAATGGTATTTACGATGGTTCGTAATTTGTTTGGTAGAATTTTAAATTTTAACGTTTTTAATTTCCTACGGAAGTATGGGTAAGTCCTTTTATTTCATTGCATACTTATTGTATACGATTCATATGCTTTTACGTTATGGGTTGACCATTATGTATACAAAAAGAAGTTTGCACACCAGTGTGAGATGAATCGCACAGCAGTGCGTAGAAGAAGCAGGGGAGTGTTTTTTTAACAGGTTAACTTTGTTTGTGTGGATCGCATAGCAGTGCGAAGACGAAGGAAAGATTAGAACAGAGCATGTAATATTTTGTGTGGTGAAGTTTTTTTTTGTAATGAGCAGGCACATAATGTTTTTTTGGAGCAGCGTATGTAAAAATTAGTTTACAACAGTAAATGTGAAAAGAAGATTTTACACAGTGGTGTAAAACTCATTTGTAAAAGAGACAGAGTTTTATTGAATGTTTTTGGTGAATCCCTCTGAGTGAAATAGGATGAATATGTATCAGTGAATTTTTGTTTTAATGAATAGAAATCCTTTTATGGTGGTGCAATACTCTGTTCTCAGTAAATTTCTTTTAAAAAGCTTCCCTGTGCAAAAAGGTCTTGGAGTAAAGGAAACAGAGCATTGCCTCTGTGTGCTTGAATTTTTGTGTTTTTGGGATTTTCCCAGAAAAATTCCCCAACAGTGGTATCAGAGTAGGTTTAGGCTCTTTGAAGGTGACAAAGAAGCTGAAGGGAGGAGTCTTTTGTTGCAGCAGTAGATCTTCTCCAGCAGAGTGAAGGCTCAGTCAAGAAAATACGCAGGTATTTCACAAAGTTTTTTGTGTTGCTGAAGAAGCAGAGAGTTGTTTTAAAATACACAGTCAAGAAATTGAAGTATAACTAAGGATGCAAGGAATGGCCAGCACAAGCACTGGTATGGGTATGTTTAACATCCAGCTCCCACAGTTTAATGGGAAAAACTATGACTATTGGGCAATAACCATGAGAGCCCTGTTTGCCTGTCAAGATTT
>APFE030127302.1:82571-101403 GCA_000404065.3 Pinus taeda | reverse complement strand
CCATCACTTGTTTGCAGCATCACTCCATACTTCAACAATTTTTGACACCATCTTTTCAAGGGAAGTTGGCTTCTCATACCCTAATATTCATTAATATGCATTCTTCAAATTTGGGTATGTACATATTTGAAGCCTTATTTCGAAAATGGTTCCATTGGAAGTACTCATATACGTAGTCATATTCATTTTTCAAATCAAAATAGGTTAGTGTAGAAAATAAAATAAATAAGGGAATAAATAAATGCATTTTGTTTTTTTATGTAAAACTAGTTTTTTGTTGCAACATGCTATGCAAATCAACATTGGTGATAATTTTTTAATTCATTTGTGTATTTAGATGAATTATATTTCAAATAAAAATTCTACAAACACGTATATTCATTTTTATCACCAATTTGAAAAAATGCTTCAATATCATATTTTTTTGGTTGTGGGCTTGATGGAATTTCTGCAAAAACAGTCGGGACAGTCATGTTTTGAGGGACCAAAAGGGAATATTTTTAAAACCTGTTTCTATCCTAAGTATCCCTTGATTTTTACTTTCCAACCCAATTTGAATCACTCAATTTGGATTTGAAACGAAAAATTTAGAACCAAAACATTGGCTGGATGTCTAGCGGGCAGCTCAGGAACAGAGTTGGGACAGTCAGTTTTTGGAGGCCTAAATGAATGAATTTTTAAAAAAAAATTCTATGGTAGATTCCCCTATGAATCTAGTTTACAATTCAATTGGAATCACTCATTTTCTATATTGTATGGGGAAATTATGATCAAAACATTGACTGTCTATCGTAAATCAACACTCTTGAAACTATGTCTTTCCGGTTGTTCTTTACTGTATTTGACCTATCAATTATTCTTGTCTTAAAAAAATATTTCTATTGGAGATAAATAAATGAATCTACTTTAATTTCCAATTTGAATCACTTGAATCTGACATCAAACGAAAAATTTATGTTTGAAATATCAACTGTTGGTCTAAGCTGGGTAATCGAAAATGACTCTATTATGCAGGTTGTTCTAACTAAAATTGACATATCATATCATTGAAATTTTAAAATATGTTTCTACTGGAGTTAAACCTTTGAATTAGCTCTCATTTGGCTTTGGAATCACTCAATTTTGACGAAAAACAAAGAAATTTTGATTAAAACACTGCAGGTTAGCATGATTGGCCACTACTCTCCCGCAGGTAACAAATAAATCTTACTTTGTTATTTTATCCATGGATTTGTTCTACAGAGTAACTACTTGTTATTTTTTGCATAATTCTTGGATTAAAGGCTCGCGCACCTCTCTTTCTCCATGATTTAATGTTTTATTGCAGGTAGATACTTGTTTTTTGCAGGTCCTAGGAGAAAAAGAAGGTCAATTTATGGACAAGTGATTCTTGAAAGAAATTTTAATGAAACAAAGGAGTTTCATCTAACTCATTACCCAACGAATTCATAATAGAAGAAATGAAGAATTGATTTCCATTTGAAGCTTCATGTCATGTCATTGTTGCCAAAACATTTTTCAAATAGATCATTTTTTTACATAACATCATAGTTGTTGTAACTTAATTTATTTATTTACATACTGTTTTTAAAAAAATGTTGTTTCTTTTTTTATTTCTCTTATATTTTGTGTTTCAGGTATTGCTTCATTCAAATTGTAACCCATCCTCAGCATCAATACAATGAACAACTAATTCATTCTTTGCGTGCTTGCATTTTATGCTTGTGCATTTTGTTGTTCCTTTTATGAAGGAACAATATTTGTGTGCACTTTTGTTGTTTCTGCTGTTCCTTTTCTAAAGGGACAACATTTTCATTTTTCTGTTCTTTTTTCAAAAGAACAGCACCTTTTGTGTCAGCCGTTCCTTTTTCACGATTCATTTTGTTGTTCCTTTTCCACGGTTCATTTTTCCGTTCCTTTTCCACGGTTCATTTTGCTGTTCCTTTTTCACGGTTCATTTTGTTGTTCCTTTTCCAAAAGAACGGCAGTTGAGTTTCTGCTGTTCCTTTTCCAAATGAACGACACTTTTCATTTTTGCTGTTCCTTTTCCAAATGAACGACACTTGTGTTTTTGCTGTTCATTTTCCAAAGGAACGACACTTTTCATTTTTGCCGACACTTGCGTTTTTGCTATTCCTTTTCCAAAGGAACGACACTTTTCATCACTTGTGTTTTTGCTGTTCTTTTTCCAAATGAACAACACTTTTCATTTTTGTTGTTCCTTTTCCAAATGAACGACACTTTTCATTTTTGTTGTTCCTTTTCCAAAGAAACGGCACTTGCGTTTTTGCTGTTCCTTTTCTAAAGGAACGACACTTTTAGTTTCTGTTGTTCCTTTTTCCAAAGGAACGGCATTTGCGTTTTCACACTTTTTCGTGTGTATTTTTGCTTTTTGGTGTGCATTTACTTTGTTGTTCCCTACAAAGAACAACACTTTTTTTGAGTGTTTTTGATGTTCCTTCAAAGAAGCAACACTTTGGGATTATTTTCGAGAGCAACCCTTCCTTCCTCTTGTGGGATTATTCCTAGTTCATTTCAACCACATTTTCCTGATTCTCTTTCATGGCATGAAGTGCACTACTTTTATGAGGATAAGAATTATGGATTCTTTTGAAGCGAGTTATTATCATTCACGTTATGATCTTTAACAAGACAACTCCTTGATGATAGATTCTTTTCAAAAAGGACACAATTATTTATATACTACTTTACTGCTTTGTTTTCTGTTGAACATGATATTGATTGATCATCTTAATACCATGCTGGTTCCACCCTTCCTGTTTATAATCTTCTCTGTCTGTAATAAATGAGATTATGGGTATATTTTTTTCTATTGACATGTTCAACTTCTTCCACCATTCCTACTCTTAAGGAGTACTGAGCCTCTCTCTATTTATCATAAAAATGTGTAATAACAACAAAATTTTGTTCGTAGATGGAGGATAGGGGGTCTCATTACGAGCCAGCCTACCATGTTCATAAGGCTGTAACAAAGTGACATTCCCATTATGGCCACCACACCAAGGTTATGATCCATTGGATAGCCAAATTATCCTTGGAACAGGAGGTCTCATCACGAGCCGTCCTGATCACTTTTACTACCTCCTAGTGAATGGCAGTGTGGTTACCTGGTTACCATGCCAGTACACTAATCTCTTTTGTAGAACAGCACTAAGATTATCCATTTATAAATTGAGGATCCTGGCTCATATGGGTTAAAAAGCAACCTTGTCGAGGCTATGGACGCCAGCTGGTAGCAGAGGCTCTGCTTATGGTATTGAAGTTATATTTTATCGTCAATTATCATTATAATACCCTTTTCTTATTTTTTCTTTTTATCAGAGAAGTTATTTCCTTAATTTTTTTCCCTATTTTGAACCTTTACGCATGAGAAAATGTTTTATGATCAATCACATCATTTTTCAGCTAGAATACCGTCAGTAAAGCATATTTTTGGCATATTGTCGTTCTTTTTTTTCATAACTTATCATCAATCCAAAGTGTCCTATCTCTTATTCATAACTATCTTTATACACTCTACTCTCATTATAACCACAGCTCTCGTTGTCCTATCATTGATATGTGTACTTTACTTTATTTACTGCAATATTGTTCATTCCCTTGCCTTGCTCTCAGCACAACACCTTTCATATGTTGTATGGTCATGGAATCCATTTTCCAATTGGTGGAGAGAATGTATGCATTATGGGCTAGCATGCGATATGATTACTGCACTCTGCCATAACTTGTTGATTTGACAAAATATTAATATTGCATGTAGACAAAAGTTTTTTTGATTGAAATTTTCGCATGAATTTTAATCTATTACTATTCAAAACTAACACTATGGATTCAAGAACATTGTATGCAAAATAGTGATTTGTTTACAGGAAAACAACAGGTATGGGCAAAACTCTATTCGCAGCATGACCACACTATTGCAACTAGCAAAAGAGGCTTGAGCAACTCGCGAACACGAACGATTCTTCTGACATGATGTGCTTGCCTGGATTCCACCTTTTGCATCACTTTCAGCATCAACTCTGTCTGCATCAGCTTCAACAAATGCCAGTACATATATGTCATTCCACATTTTTCTTTTTGGAGGTAAAACTTGAGGTAAAATAGCATAATTTTCTGATTTATTACGAATTTAGGAGAATTTAATGAAAATCTATTTTGAGCATTATTTATCATCCCTCCTTCCACATCTTTACCACTTTCTTTTTTTTTAGCGGCATCTCATCTTTCAGTTTGGGGGAGTGTTTCATTCATTTCTTTCTTATGACCATGTCATTCATATTCTTTATCATCCATTACTATTCTTATTCATTCTCAACACCTCCCTTATTCCATGTTGTTTTACACCAAGCATAGAATTCAACAGATGGTAGCAACCACCTCAATTTTTTCTAGCATTGCATGAGGGCATGCTAATTCTTCAGAGAGGGGGGGGAATTGCTACGCATGATGGATGTTTTCTATTTTATTTCTCATTTAAGGCATACAATTTCAGTTCAGAAATTGATTTCCATAATATTTTTAAAAACTATGAACTCAATTCTTGTGATCTCTGGAAAACACAGACATATTATTAAAATACACATACTCAGATAATTTCAAGATAAATTGGTTCATGAAATTTCGGAAATCATGCACTCTCACCTACAACCATTTTGTTTATATCTCATGATCCGTGCATCAAAACGATCTAATTTTTGGATCATAAAGGAATTCATATATTACAAATCTACTTGCAACATTTCAACAAAAGTTGGTTTGTAGTTTTTGGGAAAATGGTTAATGAAGGTTGCTGTCACTTATATCATATTTTGCTGCAACTTCATTGTTATGCCTTCATCAAGATTGCTAAAATTAAATATTCATTAATTGAGAAAGAATTCATTTGTTCTATCCATTTCATGAGCTAGGATGAACAAATTTTTTATTGCTTGGTTAACACATGGGTTTTGTCTTTGGGTTGCATGAGGACATGCAACATATTCAGTTTTTGTTGCATGAGGACATGCAATATATTCGGTGTGGGGTGTGTTGGGCCGTGAATAAGAAACCACCTTTTTATCACTTTATTTCATCCATTTTTACTTTTCTTTATCATGTTTATTAATCACGGTTTATCATATAATTCTATTTTATAATGATTTATGCTCTTATGAATTAATATTATTTATTCTCCTTTATTTCTAATAAATTGATGATTATGAATGATTTTATCAATGATAGTTTTCAATAAATTAGTTGTAACATTATTCACCATTTTTAACCTCCAAGATAATTTCTAGATTGAAGATTTGACCATTAAATGTGCCAACTCAGAAATTTGTTGGAATAAGAAGTGACAGTTTTGCGGTTGAGATTTTGAGCAAATGAAGAAGAATTTGGAAAATATGGAACATGGGTTTTGTCCAGAACGGACCCATTTAACTTTATTGTAGAATGCTTTGCCCAAATTTGGCTTGTATTGAGAGAAAGGCAGGGTTCTTTGAGCACGCTTTTCTCAGATTTGTTGTTGCGGCTGTCCTCCAAATCTCAGCTGCAAAGCCAAATTCGCCTTGCTTTTGTTGAAAGCTGGATGGAAATATATCTTCTTGTTTATCAATTGGTTGGAAACAATCCAATTTTGTAATAGAAATCATGTTGTAGTTATCTCTATTGTAACTTCTCTCTAATCTCTCTCTATTTAAATGAAAACAGAGATCAGAGAGGAAGATGGGAAAATGATGATTTTAGGTGGAAAAATGGTGGAGAATTGAGGATATAAGAGAGAATGGATAATGGCTGAGAGGGAGATATTTCTTGTAATCCACTGTAACTCTACTTTGATATTTTAATATAAATCTAGTTTCCATTCCATCGTTGATCCTGAAGTAACCCAGCAACATCCATTGGCAGCTAAGGGCCCAGCCTCTGGTGGAGTACGTTGTTGCTGTTGTATATTATCTTTTTGGTTTATGCGTGGTTTCTATTATCAGCTTGAATCGGTAATCTGGTGTGTTTTTTTTATCTTATATTGCAGCTATGTTATATTTCATATATCGTTCTCTGCAACAAGAAAGTCGTAATGTGCATTCTGATCTTATAACGTATTGCTATTCCTTTAAAGTCGTTAATGTAACATTGTTGTTCTCTACATAACGCTATTGTTGTTTAATGGCAGAGTAATCAAGTTGTAACCTTCTTAAGCTGGTATTACTGAGTTTGTCTATGGTTTATACTTCATACGATTATTGTTCAATTGACATTGTGGTTCCATTATGAATTGTAATCGTTACCCTTTCTAACCAAGATTAATACTTGCAGTATCAGACTCAGATTACTGTTTTTCTTAATATCTCTGTATGTTGTGTGTATTATTTATTTCAGCATTGTAGGCTCTAAGCGTTGTTCTATATTTCATTTCTAATTAATTGCCATTCTATTTCCGTGTGTTGTCTGATTTATTCTTAGAGTAGAGGTTGTTATCTGATTGTTGTAGAACACGATTGTTGCATTTATTCTTGTAGACTAAGGTGTTGTTGCTTGTTGAATTCAGTTGCTGTTACATTTCCTAGTTGTTGTTCCATTTCCTGTTATTCGCATTATCTTTGCTTTGGTGTGAAGAATGATATGAAACTGTAGTGGGCATTGACATTTGTTGTCTAGTTCCCAGATTGATGATCTGTTCCTTGATTATCTTCAGCTACATCAGTTTACAAGGGGATGAGCTACTGTTACTGTACCCTTGACTGATCATTTGTTGTAGTTTTATGAATGCATGATTTAAGTCTTAAAGTGCTTTGCTGTAAGTAGATCTCATTTTGAGCATCCATTTACTCTTGTATTTTGAGCACTGTACTACATCTTTCATAACATTACTCTTGAGTAAATAGCCGCCTCAAGTTGAGTACACTCTTGAAATAAAAAGTCATCCCTGGGTTGACAATTAATGTGAAGGTAATTAGGAGTTAAAAAGACACCTTTTTATCGCTCAACACATTGTACATTCTATCTCTGCATTTTTGGCAAAGGAAAGACCAGGGTTTTGCAGCACTTGTTGGGATCCATGTGGCTCTGTGTTTTGATGGTGTTTTTCTCTATGTACTTGTAAGTTAATTTATGGTTATGTGTATCATTTTCCCTTCTCTTTGCTTCTGAAATAAAACAAATGAGAAATTAAGGTAGAATTCACTGGACTGTTGTGCTCTGCTTTGAAATTTTGTTTAATTTTAAATGTTTTCATCTGTTTGAGGAGGACTCTTGAGACTCTCTTGCCCTTCTTGGCTCCTTACCAGTATGATCCATCCATTTATTCATTCTAAAGCATCAAAACAATTTCCTTCCTTTCCCTAATCAGAACTCTGCAAAAATTGTGCCTCATCCCCGGACCCAAATTTGCCTTTCCCTTTTTCCAACACAAAACCCCCAAAAATCAAATCAAATCCTTGCACTAAATACCTAGCCTAAGACCAGTTGTAAAATCATTCATCTCAAGCCCTATCGATTATATTTGCTGAGATTGACTCGGAGAGAGCCCTTTCCTGTCCTCATAGGGCTAGCTACGAGGCTGAGCATGGTTTGATGTGGACCTAGAAGCTTCCCTTTTCAGCCTGAGGTAAATCTAGGCTCTAACAGCTTCCATCGAGTGAACTGCACTTCTGAAAAATGCAAGTTGGTTACTGATATGGAACTTTGGATTATCTCTGCACAAGGAGTAAGCCCAAGGGTGGTGATCTAGCCGATGGAAATGCAGGGTTCTCTGAGGAACATGGTGTTGATAGCTGAGAGCGCCACACATAGTTCAGCGTCAACAGGAGGGGATGTACCATAAAATGGAAGACATGAAGCAGAATTGGTTCAGATGCCACCACCTCTCCCGAGAGAAGGCCGACGAACTACAACAGAAAAGCGAAAGGTTGGAAAGATAGAGACCGCTAGTAGAAATGCAGTTAATAACTCATCCTTGATGTACCTTGAGGAATGGGATCTCACAGATAGCAGCAAGGTTGTTGCAAAATTGCAACACAAGCTACAACAAACATTGCAAAGAGAAGATACGCAGGAAGAAAGTGGTTGTGGTGGTATAAGGAGGTTCCATATGCGGCTCCCCCGCTAGAGCTGAAATCCTATAAAGGGGTGTTCTGTGTTAACCGAGCTGAGTAGAATGACCATTATCGGTTGCGAGAATTGGTAATAACAACGAAGCAGAAGCCAGCCGGAGTGTTGCAGGAGACAAAAAAGGAACAACAGGACTAAGAGCATCACTCGAAGAGGAGGTGAACCGCAAAGCCAAGGCAGCACGTCTCGCCGCACTAACGAGTGACTCGGGACGAGTCACGATGATTGTGTTGGGGGACTATTGTGTAGCGGAAGCCCCGCGTAATGGTCATGGGGCACAAAGCCTGAAATTCTAGGTAAAGATAGGGTAAAGACTCTGCGGGATGCGTAGAGCATGATTTGTAATAAGTTGAGTCAAAGGACAGTCCACCCAAAAATAATGTAAAGAAATGTAAATTGAGTTAGCCCTCCCATGGTTCGCAGACCATGGAAAGGTATAAATAGAGCGAGGCTCTATGGTTAGGGGTAGCTAGTTTTTGGGATGATCTTAGTTCTAAAATGTAATGGGTTTGTGAGAAGGAAAGTCTGAAAGTGTTTGTAAGTCCAAGTCGAGGGATTGGGTAGTGGATAGAGGCTTTACAGCTGTGCGTGTAGAGGCCTAGAAGAGTCCGCAGCTATGTGCGCGAACCCCTGCAGCTGAGTGCGCACGGCGGATCTAGATCTATTGGTGAAGAAATTGAATAAAGATAAGTTGCTTCTAAATTTCCGTGTTAAATCTGAATTAACATGGATTTGGCTATTTTATATAAATGTTTGATCTATGTGCATATGCTTATGTTAAAAATATATGTGAATCTATGTCTATTCTAAGTGCACGAACTGGTTATCTCTAATAAATGTTTGCTTAAAGACCCTTCTAAGTAGATCTGGTTTATAATACGTCATTAATTAATTAATAATAAGAAGTAGCCCGGGTCCGGATCTGCACGGAAGCAGAACAGCGTGAGGCTACAAAACGGTGCAGGAAACCTCCAGACTACATCTAGACATTGCATGGGTACGGAAACCTGGTTCCAGCACCCTCCCCTGCTACCTCAAGTGAGACCTTAGTCCACACTCCGTGGGCTGTTGCCAAAAGGGCTGGTAGCTGTGGGATTTGCTTGGCTAGATAATTCTTCCAAACCTAGGTTAGGCCCATATAAGCCAACATAAACCCCTTTCCCCCCTTTTATTAAAATATCAAAGCAGAGTTACAGTGGATTACAACAAGAAATCTCTCCCTCTCAGCCATTATCCATTCTCTCTGCCATCCTCAATTCTGAATCTCTAATTCATCCTCAATTCTCCACCATTTTTCCACCTGAAATCATCATTTTCCCTTCCTCCTCTCTGATCTCTGTTTTCATTTCAATAGAGAGAGATCAAAGAGAAGTTACAATAGAGATAACTACAACATGATTTCTATTACAAAATCGGATTGTTTCCAACCAATTGATAAACAAAAAGATATATTTCCATCCAGCTTTCAAATAGAGCAAGGCGAATTTGGCTTTGCAGCTAAGATTTGGAGGACGACCGCAACAACTAATCTGAGAAAATCGTGCTCAACGAACCCTGTGTTTCTCTCAATACAAGCAGAATTTGGGCAAACCATTCTTTTGAAAAGTTAATTGGGCCCGTTCTGGACAAAACCCATGTTCCATATTTTCCAAATTCTTCTTCATTTGCTCAGAATCTCAACTGCAAAATTGTCACTTCTTATTCCAGTGAATTTCTGAGTTGACACATTTAATGGTCAAATCTTCAATCTAGAAATTATCTTGGAGGTTAAAAATGGTGAATAATGTTACAACTAATTTATTGAAACTATCATTGATAAAATCATTCATAATCATCAATTTATTAGAAATAAAGGAGAATAAATAATATTCATTCATAAGAGCATAAAGCATTATGAAATAAAATTATATGATAAACTGTGATTAATAACATGATAAAGAAAAGTAAAAATGGATGAAATAAGTGTTAAAAAGGTGGTCATATTCACAGCCCAACACAATGATGTGTCAAGCAATCCCAAGAGTCCAAACCTGAAAATGACTCAAAAATTTCCAACCCAAGTGAAATTTCTAGATTTGGATGTCATTTGCCCCTCCAAAACTTCATTCTCCCAAGACTGCTTCCTATGGGTGCAAAAGGTGGCAGAAAGGTCATTTTTGGCATGTTTTTGACCCTTAGGTAACCCAGAACTTGATGAAATCCTTAGGTAATCCATGAGCATGCATAAATTTTCATAAAAAATCCAAAAATGTAAATTTTTCCTCCTGGAGACCTCCCAATTATAAGTGCGCGCCAAGTGGCACTACGCATTGGGCGGAAAAACCTGTTTTGAAGCCCAAAAAATTCAAAATTGACAAAATTTTCTCCAAATTTCTTGAAATTTGGGCTGGACCTTCTCTATCAAGTGTCATGTTGGGCTAAAGAGGCTTCGGCCAATATCTGAAGACGATCATGCTCATTTTTCCTCTTTTGTCTCTTTGTTGCCTTTTTTGGTTTTGCCTTTAGATTCCTTATTCGTGCCTTGGAACTCATATTTCGTGCCCTGTAATGGAAAACCATGTGCCTCAACAATGATTTATCCCTGTCGGCCTTGTCCAGCAATCTCTCCAAGTGGATGTTGATTCTCTCGAGCCAAGACTCTCAATCCTCATTAATCTCTTGCTCCAATGAAGTGAACTCAATCCTCCTTCTTTGGGCAGCTTGACGATTCTCCCAGATGTTTTGCAATTCCATGATTGCTTGCTGATCTTCAAGTTGTTTGTTCCTCTACTCCAAGTATTTCATGGTCCACTTAGTCCTCTTCAAGTCAAGGGACAAGGCTTTGATCTCTATCTGCTGCTCCTGAATAATCTCTCGAAGATGTGCATTTTGTGGGCCCATATTTGTATCGTCATCCTGAATAAGAATAAAGTCCTGCTCACTTGAAGGCCCCTCATCTTTCATTGGCCCATTCCCTCTATCTTGTACATGTACCTATGTTGTTGATGATGGCAACGAGACCCCTTCCACCCCGAGTGGAGATAGTACTCGTCGAGCTGCTGCAAACAATCCCCTCGTGCCTCTCTGATAGGTGACATATGTCGGCACACTAGTAGTCTCTGCTACTCGTCGAGCTGCTGCAAACAATCCCCTCGTGCCTCTCTGATAGGTGACATATGTCGGCACACTAGTAGTCTCTGCCTCCCGACCTCCATGCTGATATGAAGGTTCACCCGCATCATGGACAACCTCCTGAAGAACTGCTGAAGTTGTAAAGAATTAACGGGAAATGAATTCTTCCCATGTGATACCTTGCAAGCCAAGCTGATGTACAACAATGATCTTGATGAGCGCATAGTGATAAATGTTATTGTACTACTATTTTGGAGTCTTCTTCTGCTCAAGAGTGGCCATCCTCTCGATGTTTTGGCACATGAAATATGGAATGTTCATCAACCTCACTCTCGTGAAATGCATCAATAACCTGATATGGTATGCATAGAGGCATGAGAAGCGGCTTTCACAACTGAAGTATCTGATAATGAGTTTCATTAATGGTGCATAATCTTCCTTTAGAAACCGGAACGGGAATACCCTGCTGAGCTGCCTCAAATAGCTCGGCCTGATGTAAGGTTCATAATATGCTCTATCCAGCTGTTGCCTCTTGTTCCACTCTTCGCCTATATTCAATATACCGTTGGCCTGAAAAATGGTTTCTGGTGTTAGGGTGAAGTTTACTCTAGCAAGAGTAACATGACCATCATGCAGATGTAAAACAAGTAACCGAACCAACCCCAGATGATGCTGGATCTGAGCAATCATCTCACAATACTGAAAGCATGATTATTGCTGAAAGCATGTCATTGCAAGCGGGCAAGCCTGCAATTGAGTCAAGGAAGTGGGCTCTTCTCTGACATGTCTACCACCTTTTCGAGGCCTTCTCGGCACATTAAGCTCAGTGGTTGAGTCACTGTCTTGCTCATATGATGAATCTGTCTCTGTCATTGGTGGAGCAATGTGTATGTTTGGTTGGTTTGACAAAGAGAAATATGTGATGTGTTTTCAATGCCGAATGTGCCAAAGGGAAATGGGACTGTGAGGAATATGGGACAATGGGAAAAGTGGATGATGGAGTTTTCCAAGTGAAATTTAAAATGTGCAAACAGTCACTTTTAGGGATGTGGGGATTTGGGGAATGATATGGGAATGATATAGTGATAAATGATATAGGAGAGGAGAATGATGATAGGGACTGATATGATTGTAGAATAGGGAAAATGGGAAGCTGGGATATGAGTGGTTTGGGTGGTTAGGGCATGGGAAAAGATCACAGGTGGGAAAGGAGAGTTGGCACCATCATCATAATTTCAAAACACCAAATTTAAAACCCCAAAGGAGCAACTTTTGATATACACATAGGGTTTATATTTTCAAACTTTCCAATCTTTGAATTCTCCCTCCAAACAACACCCAAAACAAGTTAAATTCAATAGAAGCACGCTTGAACTTACTTGGAGCAGAAAAAATGGCGTTTTTCTGAGTTTTTATGACAGAAGCGGCATAAAACTAGCCTATAGGCTCTATGTGCCGCACACAAACCCAGTGCACCGCGCCTCCTGGATGTGTCGCGACAGTAGAATTTTACGTTGAGAATTTGCGCGGCCTATGTGCGCCACGACCTCCTCCAATGCGCCGCGCAGCCCTTCAAACACAGTCTCGGCCCTTCAAACACAAAATTCGCTCCTCTAACCCTCAAGTCGATATCCTTTGACCTCTTGGCACAGCAATGGATGTTTCAAGCAATGAACATGTCTAATGGAATGATGGGTTTGATTTTTATTGAAGCCACGATGATTTTTGGTCTTGGAGGTTCTATGCGCCGCACGCAAGCCCAGTGCGCTGCGCCTCGTGGATGCGTCGCGCCAGAGGAAAAATGCACTATGGCAAATCGCCAAATGCACTGCGCGACCTCTGTGCACCACGCTCTAACCCAATGCGTTGCGCACACTCTAAGCACTCTTCGGCTTTGAAAATCGCCTCTCACCACTAAACTTCGACTTGCTTTGATCTCTTGGATGCAAATTACATTGATCACATGGAAATATCTTCATAAAGACATGGCTTTGATTTTTGTTCCTCAAAAACCCATCTTTGTAATGTTTGGCATTGGCAATTTTTCACATTTTAATACAACTATGTTTTTCAAATTTCCTTTTTGATTTTGGTTTGAATGATGAATCTTTTGGCTACTTTTTGCAAGGATGGTGGCGTTGAACTTTGGCAAAGGATGAGCAGAGTCTGCTTTTGAAGAACTACATGACGGAAAACTTTAAATATACATATTTATTACAAACAATTAATTTGACGATTTCCTCTTCAAAACAAAGTTTTGAAGAGGAATCATCCTTGAGAATTATTAATGATAAAAATTTGAAATGAAACTTATTTTGATCCTCCCTCTGGCCTACTAGCTATATTGGACACTTTGAGGAGTAAATCAACTAAACCCTAGACCTAAAAGACCTAAAACCTTAAATAACTCTTTACCGGCCAAGAGATTAGAACCGGACTATAAGTGGCCTTAAAACTTGATTTTGATGAATAGACCTGAGCCAACAGGGCAAGGCATGAGGGGTAATGAATGACAAGACCCTTCCGTCAGATTATGGCATGCCCCTAGCGGAACGCAACTGAGTGAATCGAGCGAGACACTTAAAAAATGAAATGCAAAAGAGAAATTTTGATCGCTGCCGAGACTGACTCTAACATTGGCTCCAATGGGGATGGTAGCTCCTTGGAGGTGCCAAGAACTACAAATCTCTTGGAGAGATAGACAGTGATTTCGTCCATTGGGCTATGGAGTCCATTATTTGACAAATTAACACAAGGCCTTTGACTTATTATTGACTGAAACTTGACTCAAGCTGACTCAAATTTGAACTTAAAATGATTCAAAGACTGACTTGACAAACTCAAACCAAAACTGAGATCCTTCTTCCGAATTATAGCCTTCACTTCGGGCCCCAAACTGAAGAAAATATCACAGCACACTCTTGCAATGAAATTGAAATAAAACGGTATGTACAATGACAATGTAGATAGCATAAGCAACTCATAAATGATACCTCTTGAGCAGCTGACCATTGACCGGCCCTCCAAGACATTCTTCTCTGTTCATCTCCTTTAAGAGAAAAGCATTATGACCACAATATGCAGTAATTTTAAAAGGACCTTTCCAAATATTTTCGAACTTACCGTGCTTACCCTTTTCCTCATTCCTTGCATCCCATTTCAACACCACTTCCTCCAATTGGAATTTGTCCACCTTCGCTTTTCTGTCATAGATATTCTTAATATTCTCCTGCAACTTGGATGTATTTTGGAAAACCTCTTCTCTTGTCTGCTGCAAATGGACCATTTGATTTAGTCTTCTCTGCATATGATCTTCCTCACTACCGGCCTCCTAAAGAAGTTTGATGACCGAAGCTGCTAGAGAGGTAGGAAACATTGTATCAACTCCATAAACAAGCTCAAAGGGAGACATACCAATGGATTTCTTTTGACTGACTCGATCTGCCCAAAGTGCATTGACCAACTTCTTATGCCAACTCTTCTTGTTTATTTCCAGCAGCTTTTTAATGATGTTGACTAAAGATTTGTTAGAAGACTCCGCCAACCCATTGCCTTGCGGATGATAAGTAGTTGAGTGACCCAAAATGATTTTATACTTGTTACAAAACTCAATCATCTTCTTTGATTTGAAAGTTTTTGCGTTATCAGTGATTAACTTATTTGGGCAGCCAAAACGAGACAAGATGTTATTCTCAAGGAATGAAATAATTACCGCATCTGTAGCTTGTCTAGTGGGAATTGCTTCGATCCATTTCGTGAAATAATCTGTTGCCGTGAGAATCCATCGATGCTGACCTGAAGAAGTGGGATGAATTTCACCAATGAAATCCAACCCCCACTGCTGAAAAGGGGCACTCACCTCAATGGGCTTAAGCGGCAAAGGCTGTAATTTCTGCCTTTCTTCAAAAATCTGACATTTATGATAGCTCTTGACAACCTTATATACATTAGCAAACAATGTCGGCCAATAGTACCCCGCTCTCAGAATTTTAATTGACGTTGTTTTCCAAAAAAGGTGACCGCCACAATCTCCTTTGTGGAAATCCTCCATGACATGCTTTGCTTCTTCTTCCACCAAACAATTCAATAGAACACCATCGGGATCTTTCCAATAAAGTGCAGAATTTAGAATGCCAAATTTAGCAGCCTTTAATTTGAGAGTTCTACTTTTGTTTCTAGTCATGCCGGGTGGTGGTGAAAATTCTGCAGCACATATATGATATCTGAATACCACGGGGAAAGAACAAACATTTCGGATACCTGAATTGACGAACCTTCCTCATTTTCATCAGACATAGCAGCGATCAGATTTATGTCTAAGGCGTGCAAGTTGGATTCAGCAATTAACTTTGCCAATCCCTGTCCTTTAACAAGCTTGGTGGGCTTTATCTCCACATCGTATTCCAACAAAGCTGCAATCCACTTGCCTCATCTTCCTTCCGGATCTGTCTTCACTAAAACATCCTTGACAGTAGCATTAGGAACATAAGCCAAAGTATGATAATGTAGAATATATACTCGAAAATATTTCAATGCTTTTACAAGTGCAAGGGCCTGCTTTTTAATAATGTTGTACTTCAAGGCTGCATCTCTTATTGTTCGGCTAAAAAAAGCAATTGGTCTTTCATACTCATCTCTATTCTACATTAATACAACTGCCATTGTGTGCTCCGAAGCAAAGGAAAACAATATAAAATCCTGAGTGTAGTCCGGGCTAATTAGAAACGGAGCTGAAGAAAGAGCCAATTTGACTAAGTTGAAAGATTTTACATCCTCTTCCGTCCACTTCACTTGGCTATCCTTCTTAAGCATGTTTGTAATCTCTCTTAGGTGTTCAGCAAGGTTAGGCACAAAGCGTCATAAAAAATTCATCTTACCATTAAAAGATTGAATCTCCTTCTTGTTCCGGGGAAGATCAATTTGTTGAATCACTTCTACACGTGCTGGATCAATACGAATGCCATATTTTGAGATAATGTGCCCAAGTAGTTTGCCCTCATCCATTGCAAACAAGCTCTTCTTTAGATTCAGCGACACACCATATTTTTTGCACTTTTGAAAGACAATTTTCAAATGATACATATGTTCTTCATCTGATTTGGAAAACACGGTCAGATCATCAAGGTACACAACCAAAAACACATCCTTCTCATTTGCGAAAGCCAAGTCCATTGCCCACTGAAATGTGGCACCCGCGTTCTTCAAACCGAAAGGCATTTTAGCGTAATGAAAAGTTCCCCACGGAGTGGTGAACGTTGTTTTATCCCGGTCATCTTCATGGACCAAAATTTGGTTATATCTGGAATAACCATCAAGTAGTGACATTCGAGATGCTCCAACTACTCGTTGAAGTATATGATCCATTTTGGGCAATGGATAATTGTCCTTTAATTAAACTTTATTGAGATTCCTAAAATCAATGCACAAGCGAATCTCACCTATCTTCTTTCGAACGGGCACCAAATTAGAGATCCAGTCAGAAAATCTGATGGGAACAATAATTCCTGATTTGTACAACCTTTTTATCTCCTTCTCAATTGATGGCAGAAGTTTTGGATTTAGCCTTCTCAACTTCTGTTTGAAAGGTTTCTGATGAGGCTTAATGGGAATAGTGTGCTGAATTATATTGGTATCATTTGTCTTCAAGTCAAAATAATCCCAAGCAAACACATCAGCAAAAGATGACAACAAACTGATATATTTGGCTTTTACCTTTTTTGGCAATTCTTTAGACAGTTTTACCATTTTTGGATTTGCAGCTATTCCGATATTGACCTCTTCAACACCCTTTTCTGTTAGCTGCAATGTTGGTTTGCGAGCTACGTCATCTTGATCAAAGAGTTCTTCTAAAGGTATCAAGCCTTTAGGAATTATGTTATCCTTTAGCTGCGACACTTCCATTTGATTGATTTGCACATCATCTTCACCATCATCGTGTTCTACATCAATTGAAGTGTCTTTGAACTTACCTTTGTTTTGCAGAAAATCATCAATCTCCTCATCGTCTTGGAAAACTTGCCAATATCTTTGATTGTCTGGGATAGGTGGATGATGCTTGACATGGATTTCGAATTTATTACTAGATTTCATTGGAATCTTCAAACTACTTGTTTCCTTAGCAAGTGCATCAGCAATGCCATTTTGAATACGAGGCACACACGTCAAGGTATAATCTGAAAACAATTTCAGGATATCTAGGACTGCATTTCGGTAAGCTCGCATCCGAGGATGTTTTGCTTGATATTCGCCTATAACTTTCTTAATCACCAATTCGAAGTCGCCATATACTACAATCCTCTTAGCATTCAACTTTCTTAGAATTTTTAGACCAGCAATCAAAGCCTCGTACTCAGCCTCATTGTTCAAACAATCAAAAGCTAACTTGTAAGAACATACCTGCACATTACTAGGCACTTTGTTCGGAGCGGAGAGAGGACTGCGTACCCAAATACCAATTCCAGCATGATCATTTCCCACTACACCATCGAAATCCATGGTCCACAGGCCCTCTTCATCTTCTTCTAAGTGTTGAAATGTTGTTGGCTCTATTTTCCCTACTTGATGTCCATTATGTAATTGCTCAACGGTGTTTTGTTGTTCTTATCCTTCTTTCCTTAAAACTTTTCTGAAATTCTCTGCTATTTCTGGAATACTTTCTTCTTCTACTAACTAACTATGTATATCATTGAAACTATCTGAATACAAAACAAAAGACTCTAGATCTGTATGTACATAATTAATCAGATAATTGATCAGTTTCTCCTTGCTTGTAATCATGTATTTCATTTTTTGTTCCCGGTACAATTTTCTCATTTGGCCAAACACAGGAATCGTTGCATACGAGAAATCTAGTTGTAATGTCCCTTTCAATTTCGCTCCCCAAGACCTGGAAAGAAGCATACCTGGGAGGAATGTCTGCCACAACAATATCCATCAAAACATTCTTCGTTGGGATTTGATCCAGACTTACAACCAAGTCTTTGATGGGCCCAATACATCTCACTCTGCTGGAATCAAATGAAAAGAGATCATGATATTTCCTAGTGATGTCCAAACCCAACTTCTCCATGATAGCCTTCGGCATAAGATTGTGGGAAGCTCCGGTCGAACATAGCATTATGCAACACAAAATCATGCACCCTTAAACTGATGTAAAAAGGTGGCACATCACTATCTGGAGACTCACCATTCAATGTTGGCCCAGAAATCAATTCGGGTTGATCATCTTCGACATTCACCATATCAGACATTGGATCAAAATTCAAAATTTTATAAACTTGCTGTTGGCCGGATAAATCGTTCTTGCGGACAAGACCGATCTCCCTAGGATCAAATGATATCTAGCAACAAGTAGCACAAGCAAATCTACTTTTCTCTAAACATGTTTCAATTCATAAATGAAAACTAAGATGTGTAATAGACCCTACCTCGGTCAATGCTTGTTTGTGGCAGCCTTGTTCCAACAGCTTCAAGCAGTTCCCTTTTAATAACCTGCATACACAAACAAACACATATCAAAGAACACCTGCATAGATACTATAATAAAACATGTTCATTATGAAGATCAAGGAGCTCATAAAATAAACCATTAGAGATAGTTCATTGA